>OMKY01214077.1:0-16207 GCA_900302395.1 Bregmaceros cantori | reverse complement strand
CGGGCGGATGGAAAGGGGGTTGAGAGCAGCAGATAGTGGACGGAGGACGATCCCCGGACAACACCCGTAACCAACGAACGCGGAGCCCCCGGCTCGTTCTCCGCTGCCGCCCCCCGAACGAGCTGACCACAACACGGCCACACCAATGCGGCACCTACTTTACAACACGCAAGCTATAGCAGTGAAAATTATACTTAAAAACTATATTTCATTTCATTTAATAAATAAACCACGCATCTATCTAATGGCATGTGGCCCCCTACTGCCCAAATGATGCATCGTACAGGCGCACAGACAGTAAATGACTAACGCCGCATGCAGCGCGAGTCCCTGTCTTCCGGAGGTGGTATCGGTTCATGGTATCGGTTAATTTTGGACGAGTACGAGTAGAGTACTCATGGTTGGTATCGGGGCCGATGCCCGATATCGGTATCGGTGCATCCCTAAATGTATCCAATATTTTTTAACTTATTACAGTTTGTATCATACGTATCACCCCTAAAGTCATCCTCCCTCCTTCCCGAAAGAGTCACTGAATGAATATTTTTGGTGAACTTATTCACTTGATTCAGTTTGATGAAGTGAACGGTTTTGCCCATCACTAGAATGCGCTGGTGGTTGTGTGGGGCGGGCATATATACAGTCTATGGGGCGGGATTGTCGAATATTAATAATTTGCAGTTTCAACGTAATTTGATTATTTTGTTAATTTGTTATTCTTTATTTTAGCCCCAAACATGACTATTACAAATTGTTGGGAGATTTTCTACGGTTCTAAAATCATTATTTTTTTGTATACCAAATATCATAAATTTGACAATTTCATATTCAGGATGTCATCCCAGCTTAAAGCAGTAGTGCAATGCTACATTCTAGGAAAAATCTTTTGGTAGGGTTAGTGTTGTGAAAGTCCTCAGTGGTGAAATGGTAGCGGGAGCCTTCAGGGCACTGGTAATGGGAGTATAGTCCCATCCATATATTATGACTCCTGTGTTGGCTAGGTAAACTAGCTGGTTCTACGCCCCAGTCCGCAGCCTCACCAGCCGGCCACATGACGTGTTGTTCAAAGAATGAAGGTGTGACTTTTTTTTTTTTTCTTCCATTGATGGTCTTCTCCTGCGTTCCGCTGCTTCCTGGAACATGCGTGGCTGTTGGCTGATTAGCAGATAGCCCCGTAGAGGTGTTGACGTAATGGTACCAGCCTTACTCCTTACTCACGGTCCAATTCCATTTGGGGATTCTCTAGGGCTGTACAGATTTGTTCCAATTTAAAAATTAGTTTTTCCACTATTGCTATTCATGAGGGGGCAGATGGCTACAAATGGATATTTTTAGCTTGTCTTTATTAGTAATACTAAGCATATTCCATTTAAATGTCTGTGTGTGTGTCTACCTGCCGTCAAAATGCAGTACTTTAACTTTCAAGACGGTGAGCGAACGAAGACGAGACTTCACAGCTTTTACATTTGAAGTGCAATAATCACACAAAAAACACATGGCCTTTCCCATGTGGTTTTTGGATAAACCGCAGTGCGCCCCCTTGTGGTGTTCCTGCCGCTTTTTTCAACTATTGTGATTTATCATTCAGCCTTGGTGTTATTTGTTCACCAAAACATATAGTAAAGTACCGGTAATTGTGTAATGGGGCAACACCTACACACACTAGTAGTATCCCTAAAATTGGCAGCACTTTAGGAAAACTGTCATTTGCCACCATTTATAATGTGCAACATTCACAGTTTGCAAATCTTTGCATAGGATGTAAGCACTTGACACAAATGATGAACGTCATTGATGCAATTGAATGAAAAACAAGCATCTCTGACGGCCTAACTAGTTGAGTAAATCTAAGTAAAATGTATTCCCTTTACGATTATGTTTTTGGATAAGAAATGCAATGCTTAATGCACAACACAGTTTATCTTGACACGAACAAGGTCGCTGGGACCTTCTGATGTACCAATTCCTATTTTGGGTTTTTCAGAGATGCATCATCCATGCTACAAGACAATGTTATAAAGGTTGAGGTTTATTCTTGGATACATTTTTTTTAAATGTTCCAATTTTCTGGACGGGTTCCAAGTGCTCCATGGCTGTTTTGAAGTGTGACCAATCATCATAGTTCACTGTCTCCGCTTGACTGTGCAGCAGCATGGGTCAGGCTTCTCAAAAGGCTTCGGTCCAGTGTCATTCTGTTGAGGGCTGGCTAGTCAGGTCCTGACCATTCCTAGATGTTGTCGTGCCATCTTTATGGTTGTCTTCCTTTGCTTCTCTTGCCGATCACTAACCCCTTAAGGCTTTGTCAGAACTATTTGGGATCACTTGATGTGTCTGTAGAATTTAAGGGTACTGCTTTTGATTATTGTCATTATTAGTTTGAGTGAGGTTAGTCTGGACTTATTTTATTTCTATGTGGTCTAGCAGGTGGTGTCGTGTCATTCAACTTGACGAAGCGTGGTGTTTTAATCTTTGTCTTTGTCTTCCTCAGCTCCAAAACCTTCAAATCAATCCGGCCAACATCGGCTTCAGCACACTGACCATGGAGTCGGACAAATTCATCTGCATCCGGGAGAAGGTGGGCGAGCAGGCTCAGGTGGTCATCATCGACATGGCCGACCCCAACACGCCCATCCGCCGACCCATCTCCGCAGACAGCGCCATCATGAACCCAGCCAGCAAGGTCATCGCACTGAAAGGTACGTCACATCCACTTACTAGCTTCTCTGCGTTTATGCCGGACTTTACACAAGCCATGAAAATTGTGTTTAATGGCCACTCGCATAAGTCTGATAAATGTCCATGTAGAGGAAATGAACAGTCTTGACACAGGAATATGTCTAGAGGGTTCATTTATGAAACTCTACTGGACATTAGCCGGGTATCGGCTAGCTAAGCTATGAGCTAAGCAGGATAATGGAGACATGACTCTACAAGTTACATTTCAGTCACACTTGTATGATAGATTTCTATTGCTTTATTTATTTTGGGGGGCAAGTGCCATTTTCATCTTTTTATTGAATGGCTTAGTGCGAAGGGGTGGGAGAGCAGGGAAGCAGACCTGCAGCACATTTATGCCGGAGAGGGGGGGGTCGATCTACCAACAGCTGCGGGAGACTAAGCCACAGGCACTAGACTCTATGGGACTGGCCGCAGAGCCAGCGCAAAGTTGACACTTCATAACATTTTCATCTTTGAGGATTAGCTGATGAGAGGTGAAGAAGACATATGGCAAAGTTGTCGACGAGGGGAAGCAAACTCTCAATTCTCCCCACCATTATGGCATATTTTGTGCTTTGTAGTGCACTGTCTTGACAGACGGAGCTACTGTGGCACACTTGTAACTTTTTCTTAGTCGGGCACTATGGGCGAATAAGGTGCTTGTTCAACAAACTACAGCTTAGCTCTTAGATACTACGATGATTTGTTTAGTGCAAAATTATCTCCATACTGTGGGGGGGGGGGGGGAATAAGCATCTTGGATATCAAAGTTCAGTGATGAATACATCCTACATCCATGAACATGATCACAGCCAAAATGCTGCTTACATGAAATAGAAACGATTACAAGGACCCAATTAGTCCTCGGCACCTAAAGTTAAAGCAGTTGGTTTATTTGGCGAGATGTCCTGTAGTCATTTCAAGCATACAGAACTCGCATTACAAAAATTATAAATACTTTCACACCAAACATGCTGAATAGATCATGTGCCTCAAACATCTCCATGCATCAATTTGTTGCATTATCTGGTGAATCGTCTCATGGAACAAACTGTCCATCTTGTCTCCCATTGTCTCTGTAATGATTTTAAGTTTCCATTCGGTCCACTAGTCGCCGTTCTGAGTGACAAAATATTGGAGGCGTTTTGTCCACAACTCACAATTGCTTTGACTTTTTTTGTTTGTATTTTCTGTTTTTTTGTCTTGTTTTGTTTTTGATTTTAATTTTTTTTTCTCTTCACTGCTGTCTTATGTGTATGCAGACGGTGAGTTACAATTTAACTATTCCATTGCCGAAATGTAAATCCTGCCTCCCAAATTGACAATCTCACGTGCGTTGTGACAGATGCACGTTTCTAGGTTGACATAGGGCTGTGCAAACAATAAAAATGAAATTTACAGATCTTGAATCGAAATGGTCAAATTTGGATGTAATGTTTGGTAGGATAATTGCGGTATGTTGATATTTTAGTCATGGCAACATGTTGTGGTTTCACTGGTTGTGCTGTTAATTATAATTACATGGATTGAGATATTGTTAATGCAATTCATGAAATTATATTTATTTAAGGATAATTATATTAATCAGATGCCCAAGCGCAAGGGGTCTGTCCGAAAAATGGCACAATTTCTAATCTTTTATTTTGGAGTTGCAATTTTTTTTTTTTTAAATCTGCCTCAAATGTCTGGTTGATAAAACTATTTTATTTAAACTGTTACAGCCCTACGTTGACTGTCAACTCATAGATTTTGGCATCGAACAGGATTCACTTTTCAATCACAAAACAGCTTGACTGCTTCCATCTCTCCTCAGCAGTCCTTCCGTGTGATTTTATAGATCCGCTGTGTATGGTGGCAATACTGTGGGTATCAGTTTTGATTGAATCATAATCATCAAGCATTGAATTCATTTCATTATGCTTTCATCCACCCCCCACACCCCTTCCAGTTTGACTTGTTTCCCAACAGCTGTTTCCGCTCATTCCAAGTTACAAAAGTATTTAATGGTTTCACATCTGCTTCTTGGCTTGTTCAGAGCTCCCCCTACTACAGGTGGCTAAAGGAATTAGTTTCAATAGTTGCTTAGTTGCTGATTTATTTAAATTATTACTCGGTTGGATATTTTTTTAGCCCCAAAATATTGACAGCGGTAACTCATCAAATTAAAACTGTACATTTTGGCTCTTAACCTATAAATTAAATTACGAACTCTGACATAAACTCATAACACTTGATTTATACCGTGATATTTTGATAATTCCTTCTTATGCCTATTGATTTTTTTTTTCTCCTAGAAATTCTAAATTAATACGTTATAAACCAACGGGAGATGGTGTCGGCACAAAACTGCAGCAATTTAATTCCTTGGCGATTATTTCATTTGTTGCCATCTAATTTTTGGATTTTAGTCGGCGAGTACTCGACTATAATTAGTATATAGATATATATAGTCATCTTAAAAAAAAAAAAAAAAACTTTTTAAAGGAAAAAGCATTTAAATCATGAAGCATTCTTATTCATTTTTTGTTTTCAATTTTGAGATGGGACATGGAATTAATATTGTTGAATTTAAAGAAGCTAGAAGCTGTATTTCAATGTGTCTAGACGCTTAGAAGCTGAGGTTTATTTCTGTCAAAGATTCTCTAAGATGACGACTGACTCTGGTGTAGCAGCACAAGTTGTGTAACTTGGTCTTTGTGTTTCCAGAGTCATCGCGTATACCTGTCCGCAACCATTGTTACAGTATTTGTCACATTCCTTTATAAGTCGAATAATCACTTTTAATATTTCTCTTTTTAAATTACTGAATTGCTCACATGGAGCATCAATTACAAGTGATTAAACTTGCCAACCTAAATATTAAATTCATAATAAAGGACCCACATGAACTTCCTCTTGGGGATGGATTACTAATCCCCAAAAAGAAATTATCTTTTCTTAACTGTGACTCTGCATCTGGGCCCCCTTTTACCACCATAAAATGAGTCAACCCAGCTCGGCTCCACCAGGGGTAGTTGTTCAATCCATGTCGTATCCGTGTGCGTTGATGGAGGTCTGTTCTCTACATGTGTAGCTCATTTGTTCTCTGATTGTTGGGAAAATGGTGCCTTTCAGCGTACTGCCAGTCTAAGAGTCTGTCTAATCTCAGCGAGCCAGCCCAAACATGATAAGACTTTTTTTTTTTTTAAGTAATAGTAGTAGTGGCACATGGGGGGCTGTGTGCCCTTCCAGCAAACTGTTCAACGCACCGGTCTACTGTTGGATGATACATCGCAGTAGTTGATACACCACAGACCACATGGGAACGGCCATGTTTTTTCTTTGTGTGATTATTGCGAGCGCTGAACGATTTTTATAAAAAATGCAAACCTCGTTTTTCGTTCCAAAATTAAGTATTCATTCTGTAACGGTCTTCGTGCATCGTGTTTGACTATATCTTCATAACCTCGTTTTGGTTTAACGCAGCCGCGCTAAACGCCCGACTGCAAGCAGTCGTCGGGTGGCGTTTACGCTGCATGACTGGAGTTGGCGACCGGCTTTAACCGTTAACACCCGGGTCTTTCGGCCCGATTCAAATTAGAATTCATTCAACCTCAGTGCTCAAGTGCTCTAAAAGCCCGCCTCAACATGCAGAAGGTAACGCAACACGCGTTTTTATTTTCGGTTTTTGGTCTAAAACCGAAAATCGTTCAGCCTTAATTATTGCACTTAACATGTAAAAGCTGTGAAGTCTCGTCTTTGTCCGCCTGCTGTCTTGAAAGGGAAAGGCCTGCAGCGTCACTGTAAACGTGTCTCCTCATCTTATTATTGAATAAAAAAAACACAAATGAAACGTGCTCAGTTTTTATGTTGATTTTACTAATAAAATAAGTTAAAATATCTTTGGAGCCACCCTCTTCCTGATGAACAAAACAAAAACTGCAAGTACAAAAGCACAATATATTGCAATGGTGGAAAAAAAAACTCAATCTTTAATTTGGATTGAATCCGTGCAGCCTTCCGCCGGCCGGCCTGGAGAGGTCACAGTGTGGCACAGCTTTTTATACGCTGCTGTGACTCATGTGACCGCGTGGCTGTCAGCGCGGCAGCCTGTGTAGCCCGGGTTAAACATTACACGTTAGACCGGGGGACTCTGCTAGTAAACGTTGCTATGGCTATGTGCCACTGAATGACTGGTGGGTGGTGTCCATTTTGTTGTCGCGCTGTGGTACGATTCTCTCCTTGTTTTAATGCGTGGCTGATGGAGCCGCAGTCGTCTATGTAGATAAGAGATGACAAGTAGAAGTACCAATACTGTTAAATACAAGTACTTGTATTTAACAGAAGTGTTAGTAGTATTTATATCTGACTTTTACTCTACATTTACAGCATAAATATCACTACTTTCCTCTCCTCAAATCCCCTAAGTAGTCTTACTTTTTATATGTAAACGAGTGTGTGTGCGTGTGTGTAAAATAAAAAAATTGGCCTCTCACAGCGAAACAGAAGAGTGTATAAAATTATTTATATATATATATATAATTATAAATTAATTTTATATTATAAATTAATTTTATATTTATTTAATTTTCGTAACTCCGCCAATGCGCAGGATCTGCCATGGCGTTTGAAAGATGCAGGATATAGTACTTTTTACTTGACATGCACTTTTTGCTGGCGTAGATATTTGGATCAGTACATTGTAAAACAAAAACTAGTTCAAAGGTGTTTTTACTTTTACTCAACATCTGGGTACTTTTTCCATTTTTAATAGACTGGTAGAACTAAGACTGGTAGAGATCTTGGTGAAATAACTCATTATGGGGGTGGGACTACTACTTGTTTGGGTCGTTCAAGAGACTTATGTCACCGGGATAAAAACTGTTCTTGTGGCATGAGGTTCTGGTTCTGATGGACCTGAATCTCCTGCTGGATGGGAGCAGCGTAAAAAGATGGTCAATACCTGGAAGTTGTACTTTTGTACCTTTTTGTACTTTAAATACGTAGTTCCTCTTTCTCTGTAGTATTTGTAGCATTCCAATGTCTCTCAGAATCCAGCATGAAGTTGTCTCTTGGTGTTCCATGATCTGACGGTGGACATTCTTTACTGAATTTGAACGACCCTCGCTGCTAACTGCTCAGCATCCTAGACTGATCGTTGATGGCACACAATGTTAGCAACATTTGTGGCTGTTTTATATTCCCATCTGGCCTGTGCTAGTGTGGTGTTGTTCTTCCTAATGTTCTTCCTAAGAAGCTGCTTCAGTTTTGGCATGTTCTCCTCAAACTGGACCATCTCTCTAAATAATATGGTGGAAATGAAATATTGTACTATCTGATCTGGCTTGCCAGGCTAGTAGTTTTACTAACCACATCAAACTAAACGCCCACACATCGCTTAAACGTCCGTTCGGGTCTGGAGTACATCGAATCAAAGAATCTGATTCTATCTGATCCGAGACGCTTCCTACTCCGTCACTTGTCACACCTACTGTGCTGTGAATGGGTAACTTTGATTTAGGGGCAAAAAAAATTATAATAATGATGCTCCTCACCCCACAACCCTTTTCGATCCTATCAACTCCAGACCCAAACACCCGTTCAAGAGATGCGTGGACGATTTGTTTGGCTTGCCAGGCTAGAAAACTACTAAGATTCTTACTAAATTGTAATGACGTGGAATTAAGTTATTTCTATCACGGTTGTTCTTTTCAGCTTTATCAGATGTTCTTAAGTCTGTATTGTATGATTTTGAAGGCAATGTCTTGTGATTGAAGTCATTGTCGTTTTCAGCCTTGCCTCTGAGCAGGCAGGTTACAAGTATGGTTCATTACATAATGTGTACGTTCAATGTTGCATTTCCACTTAAAGCTTGGTCAAATTCTTCCACGTAAATCCCGTACCCACACCGCCGCCTTGTGGGGAAATCCACGCCAAACATCCAATCAGACGTCTGTTGTACCTTCATGTTGACCATGGAGGGTTAATGATTAGCTGTCTGTGCTCCCATCATTCTTTTAAAAGACTTGTACTAATGGTTTAATTCCCCACCATTTCACTGAGGATACTAAAGGGTTAATTCCCCACTAATGGTTTAGTCCTTGCTGCTTGTCCAACCCTTGATTTGTACTTAGACTTTGCACCCTGGCCACCTCTTCAATTTATGTTGAAATGCCAATTTTAAGTAGTTATGGACTCTGCATGTCACACGCCCCCATTCATGTTAATGCTGCTGTCTACTGCAGCGTCCGCACTGCTGCAAGTTCTCCACTTGCATGCGATGTCTTCCCCGATCTCTTTAACCTAGTTTCCACTAATCGTATCCAATAAAAATTGGAAATATCGCTAAAAAAAACTATGGCATCATTCAGCCTTCAAGTTCCTTGTCTTGAAAATCCACTGGAAACATGTTTAATCCATTCACACTTTTGGAATGGGTTGACCTGTTTATTCCTGTTTGCCAATTATTGAAAAATCTTTCAATTTTCACAACCTTCAAAGAAGCAATCCTCCATTGGCACTTGAACCACCTGATTTATAATCGGCGCCTGTTGATGTTTGATCAGCGGCATGGCACGGCCAGGTTAACCCCACGGTGCACTGTCATGTACAGACTCTAGGGGGCACAATCGTTAACCATAACTAACAATACGTACATCAAGAGAACAGGTGAGTGAAACCTTTTGTGGTCTTGACTCTTGAACCTCAAATCAACCTCCAAATCAATGGGTGTGTTGGTCCCTGCGTCTGTGTGTGTGTGCGTTTGTCTGTCTCTGTGTGTGTGTGTGTGTGTGTGTGTGTGTGTGTGCATTGATTCATGAAGTAGATACTTTATACATCATTAAATAAAGTATCTATTTCACTCACATTGTTGCGTTGGTTTTCCTTGGTTGTAGTGGTTCTCCTGCTCAGGTAGCTGTAGTCTGGTGAATGGCTGGTGATTTAGTGGTTCTTAACTGAGTCCCAGGGTCTTAAGGCTGGTTTCTAGCCTGTATTACCTGGCTTGTATAAAACCATGAATTGAAGATGGACAAGATTTCTTCTTCTTCCTAACATGAAACTAATTGGATCCTATTCTTCGATTGCATAGAATTCCTGTAGAAGTGGATCAATGATCTTTTATAAATCAATGGTCATTGATTGGATTTGTCTGACAACCTAAAACCTGACCATTTTTTAATATTACTAATTGAATGGTTAAAGTGAAATGTATTACTCGCTTGAGGTTTTTCTTCTGTGCGCAATGCCCATTGGTCAACATGACCAAGTGGGTCATAACTGTTCAGTTCAGAACCAGCAGTCGATCGGACACAAACTTGGTTGTGTTTGATGTGGTCATCGTGGCAGTGACTAGCCTGGCAAGGACAGAATCATCCATGCCTCGTTCTAACATGCGTTTGGCTCTGGAGTCCATCAAATCAAAAAAATCTGTTCCTCAGCTCAGTTTCTGCTGTCCAATCACAGCCGCGCTGAGGCGGGCTGTCTGCAAGACGAGATGCTTCCTTCTCCGGCACTTGTCACGCCTACTGTGCTGTGATTGGATAATTAAAATTATCCAATAATGCCCCCCATCCACATTTTCACACCCACACACTTATCGACTCCAGACCCAAGCGCACGTTCAAGCAATGCGTGGACGGTTTGTTTGTTTTGGCTTGCCATGTTAGGCAGTGACAGATGGTGTGCTTCCTAGATGATTCTCATAGATGGTCCTCATAGATGGTTCTAGAACTTTCTCTGCTTCTTTTTCCTGGATCATTTAATACTTGGATCTTTTAACTGTCTGTTTAAATTTAAATTTATTTTTTTGAAGATATTTAAATGTGCGTCACTTTAATTTGCAAAATATGTGGCAGTGGTACTTTAGGTGTTTTGATAGAGCTATGTTAAATAGTGCAATTTATGTTATAATGTTGACAATTTGGAGGAGCAATTTGTAGGTCATAACTTGTTGATTTGATCATAATTAATGTCGCGGTGTTGCATCCTTTTGGTCTTAGCTGGTGCAGGTTCTCTGGTAATGTTGGATTTTTTTTTGTTGGCCTTGCTTGTTTTTTGAGCTTTCAAATACGTTGCGGAGTGCTCATCGCCGGCCCCATCACTGCAAAAATCCTTGAATAATTCAACGCTTCTGCTCAGCCTTAATCTCCATTTTAGTTTGCCGTTTTGTGCTTCTGTCCAAATTGACCTGGTCTTTTCTGGCCTGTGCCCGTGTTGTCTCGGCGTAGCTCAAAAAACCCTGCAGATCTTCAACATTGAGATGAAGAGCAAAATGAAGTCGCACACAATGACGGACGACGTCACCTTCTGGAAGTGGATCTCGCTCAACACGGTGGCGCTCGTGACTGACAACGCCGTCTACCACTGGAGCATGGAGGGTGACTCGCAGCCGGTCAAGGTGTTCGACCGACATTCCAGCCTGGCCGGCTGCCAGATCATCAACTACCGCACGGACGCCAAGCAGAAGTGGCTACTGCTCATCGGGATCTCCGCCCAGGTAAATGGTTTTCTCACTCTGCCCAGGTAGATGATCCTATCTCTCTACCCTGGTAGATGGTTCTCTCTCCGCTCGGGTAAAATAGTCTGAAGATGAATGAATGAAATTTTATTTTAGGATGGACAGTACAGAGCCAACAAACATTTCAGCATGAGATATGCGACATGAGAAGATGGTTGTACAAAACGGGCTTAGCAGAGTTGCTATATTTCACCCGGATGTTCGTGAGTGGACTATGCATACTCTGGAAGGGACCTAAACGATGTTAAAAACAAGTAGAAACAGGTTAAAAACCCGTTGCTAGCAAGGGCTACAGTTAAAACTATAAATCTAACTGCACTTGCCCCAGTGCAAGTTATAGTATTCTGAACTATAACCTTCTTCAAGCTATTTCTAATTTTTATCACCCTCTTGTCTATACCTCCGCACCTTCAAGGTCTTATACTTATACTTATCTACAGGCCTTCAGAATCTTTCTACTTGATACCGTCGTTCAACTTACTTAAAAACCTTCTTTTTCTTTATCACATGTTGAGACAAGTTGAACCAGTTGAGATAGGGGTTAGATGTTAACCTGTAATCCTACTGTGACAATATGACCTGTATCCTTTCTACTTTATCCTCTTTCTCTCTCCGATGCAGGAACAATGTTTTATTTGTAGTCATGGGCATGCGTCGTAATTTGTGGTTTCTGAGAACCATAATCCAAACCAATATCTGATCTAATTTATTTTTAGGTTAAAAAATGGAAATAGTGTGTGGTAGACAATGACTCCAGCACTCTGTCGTCCTCAGCAAAACCGCGTGGTCGGAGCCATGCAGCTGTACTCGGTGGACCGCAAGGTGTCTCAGCCCATCGAGGGACACGCCGCCAGCTTTGCACAGTTCAAGATGGAGGTCAACTCGGAGGAGTCGACGCTCTTCTGTTTCGCTGTGAGAGGCCAGGCAGGGGGCAAGGTGAGTCCCCATCTATAGACCAGTTCATCCGCTCAAAACGGGTGGCTAACATTTTGTCCCCCTGTCTCAAGCGCACTTCCAGTGTCTGTAGCTGCCGGTGTAAAGTCATCGTAGTGGACCAACGTGGCTGAATTTGTCACACAAAACACACGCCGGTTCAAAATCTGCTTACTACAGCTCACTCTGTGACCATTACCCATTATGCACCTTGCTTTGCTTACCAGTTTACATAAATATTGATGAAATAGTCAAAATCAGATTTGAAGTTACTCACCGATGTGGTCACATGTTCATCTGGACCAAAGGGATGGCTGCTCCACTAGTCACTCAGACAAAAATGAGTAACTGGAACGGGCTGGGCAGATTATTGAATCATGAGTTTGTGCGGCACAGATTGGCACCAGAACTTTTGGGTGTGGAATAGCACAGCGCAAGTTACCAGTACCACCTTCATTTTTATAATAATGCGGTATTCCCACGGAATAGACATGTTGAAAAATAGTCTGAAGACACAATAAATGGCATCACAAGTTAAGTTCAGCCTAGAAATGAACTAGAAATTACCCAACAAACCAGGAAGTTCATACATGTGAATTTTCTTTCTTTTTTTCTGCAGATAGTTAAGGTTCTAGAACCTTTTCACTCTCCTCCCTCTGATAGGCGCTTCAGAGCCCTGCTCAGCAAAACTGGCAGGCCCAGGAACCGCTACTTCCTACTAGCTGTCCTACTGACCTCTGACCGGACTACCTGCCATTTTCACTGTGAACGGTAGTGCATAGGACCGCAGACTCTGGTCACTGAGGAATCCCCAAAATATTACTGCAAGTGGCAATTATTGTAGATTAATCTTGTCAAGTAGAAATAAGGCAAATCTGATTCTTAATCAAAAATGTACAACAGTTAAGTTACTTATGCATTACAATTTATACCGTGATGTGGAGGGTTTCTTCATATTCGTTTTTTTTAATTGATTATGTCCGTTTAATATTTCATATTTTCAGATCTTATTAATATTGTGGACCAATAGGGGTTAGTGTTGGCACAAAACTTCTTTGGCAATCATGAATTTTTAATTTTATAAAGGATTATTTGACCGTGTCACCCTAATTTTCCCACAGCTGCACATCATCGAGGTGGGGACACCCGCGACTGGCAACCAGCCGTTTCCAAAGAAAGCAGTCGACGTCTTTTTCCCTCCAGAGGCTCAGAACGACTTCCCTGTGGCCATGCAGGTACCCTTCAAACTTTATTTATATAGCCCCTTTCGATACTTCAAACTTCTGCGGGAGTAAATAGCGACCGACCATGGCAAATAGGTATAAATGTACTTTTGACTTTTTGTGATGATCTTTGAATTTTATAACTATATTTTTCATAATTATAATTCATAATAATTTTCAACGGCACCGACTCTAGTGTCCGAAATCTCGGCAGTTGCTGTTGAGTGCACTATAAGTGAGTGCACTATATGGGGGATAGGGAGTAGGGGATAGGGAGCGATTTCGGACACAGTGACTGTCTGAGCCGAGGACTCGAACCATCAATCACATGTTTTTGTTTAAGATTGAAACGGGCCGCATGCATTCTGCTGTGGAACTGAACATATTTATTTGCTTTCGGCCGTTTGACCAACAAAAATCACACGGTGCTTTCCAGACTATTCTCCCGAGCTTAACGAAAATCTAGACATTAGAAAAAACACATCCATTGAAATACTGTTTAATAGATGTTCAAATTGGTTTAATGTTATGATGTGAATTTAGTTTTTTGTCATATATTATGACACATACACTTTGACACTATGATACACTATGATAACTTATCTTCTCATCTGAATATTTGGTCATGCAGCTAAATTATTAATCTTGCAAAAAGCAACACAATAACATTCTTTTGGAAATTTTGTCATTTTGTTTTTTTTTTGTGATGCCACCACGAAATTCAATTTGTAGAATGGTCAATCTAATGCCAACAACAGCTAATTACTACTACTTATTGAAATAATGGCCAACTAATTTGGTAAGCCATTAATAGTTTTCTTGTTTGGCCCATGATTTGTTCCCAATGCCGGTCTCCATTCCTTGTGTCCTGGCCGTAATGCAATAAAGTCAACACAGAAGCTTGTGTGAAAACCCAATGTTAGAATTTAGCTTGAAGAGTAGGCTCTTTGCTAATACTAAAAAAAAGTTAACGAGTGAAGAAAGTGAAACATGAAAAAGTTCAATTCCAAACTAAACTGTCAATTACAAACTTTTAATAATAATTTGTGCTAATAATCGCTCCAGTTTTAATTGAAAAATGAACCAATTTATTGATTGTCAGAAAAAATGTGCGATCAATTTTTTGATCAAAATGATGGTTAGTTGCAGCCCTATTACATTTGTTTTTGCCTCCGTCACAGATCAGCTCCAAACAGGACGTGGTTTTCCTCATCACCAAATACGGCTACATCCACCTGTACGACCTGGAGACCGGCACCTGTATCTACATGAACCGCATCAGCGGAGAAACAATCTTTGTCACCGCCCCGCACGAGGCCACGGCTGGCATCATTGGAGTCAACCGCAAGGGACAGGTAGTTTCAACGTTTAATGATTATCTTTCAAGGGACAGGTAGTTTCAACGTTTAACCCTTTGGCTGCCTTGACTGGGCTACATTTTTTTGGGTCAAGTGTTCCGGAGCTTTCGGGGCCCTTTTCAGGCATTTTCAGGAGCCCACAAAATATGTTCTACAACATCTATGAGAACGCGCTATGGCACATTTTGTAGATGAGATTCTATACTCTAACCAGAAAAATGCCTTTAACCATCCCTCTTTCAGAGATATGAAGGAACGATCAGAGGCAAAAAAACATTTTTTTCTGCTTGAAACTTAGTTTAGGAGATATGAGCACTTTTGTGAAGTGATCAGACCCCCTCGAGTTTGGTATCAATGTCTTCAGAACATCCTGAAGTTTTTTATCATGATGTTTGTTTCATTCAAATCCACACCAGGTGGGCGTAATTACCTCAAACATTACGTATGTCTCGGGACACCCTCGGGACGATGAAAGCACACCGCAGGCTAACCACGGAGCGCGATACAACCCCCCCACCCCCCTGCAGGCTAACCACGGAGCGCGATATTTACATCCTCAGATTGTTAATAAAACATTTGCATTGCAATCAAGAGTCTTGTACGATTATTCAATGCATGGAAAATCATGTTCAATCAGTCCAAAACCACAAGGTAGAAAAAAAATGTTTTATGTTGGGGCAAAACCAAGCAGCTTTATTTAGAGATTTTTAACAACTTTAATGTATTCATACTCAAAATGTAAATAAATGTAAAAAAAAAAAAAAAAAATCCAGAAAATTTGTGACAGTTCGGGGATGATTCGGGACGGTTGTGAAAGTTAATTTTAACCCCTGCAAGTGACGTGGAGGGGTGACAACCAAACTCCGCCCCACGTCTCAATTTGAATAATTTGTTTGGTCAAATCGCGCAACGTCTGCCTGATTTGCCCAGACCCAATGTACCATCTGGCATCGTATGATGCTTGGACAATTTGTTGGTTCTGGGTTGCCAAGTTACGATCAATCAATCTCATTTATCTTTTTACATTTTTTTGTTTTGTTTTTCATTCTTTATTGAGAGAGAGAGATAGTGACAGGATTAAATCGGAAACAGGGATGGGAATCTCGACCTGTGGCCTGGGGGACGCGCTCTCTAACCGCTCGGCCACCGCGCGCCTCAGTCAACCTCTTTTTAAGCAATTTTGGCTGAGCAAGGAGGGAGATGGAGCGGATATGGTCCCATCACTAGTAAGACTGAAGATTTTTTTTTTTTCCGGCGTCAGCGCCGTTTTTCCATCTTTATTGGATAGGATTAGTCGGTGTGGTGTCCATAACCACTCGGCCAACACAGAAGATTAATTTTAAGATGTAGTTTATTTTCATTAGTTCAGCACTGGAACTCATCTCAGACATGTCATTTAAATTCTATTCATCTTTTGATAACGGCCTCCTCTAGTGGTGTCCTATTGTACTGCTGTCCTAATCTGTCTCGGTAGAAAG
>OMKY01214072.1:0-14532 GCA_900302395.1 Bregmaceros cantori | reverse complement strand
AGATTAATTTGTATTATTATTATTATTATTATTATTATTATTAATAATAATAATAATAATAATAATAATAATAATAATAATAATAATAATAATAATAATAATACTAATAATAATACATTATTATTATTAATAATACATTATTATAATAATAATAATAATAATAGCGGCACGGCTCCCAATAGGGACAATTTAAAAAAAATAAAATTTTTATATTTTTCTAATATGTGCTCATTTCTCAAATATCAGTATCGTATCGGCCCCAAAATTCCATAACTGTCGGGCTCTATTTAAAATCATAGTTGCCAATCTTTCTATATAGTCTGTCACTGAAGTACAGTGCCTTTATATTAAGGGTTGTTCAGAATAGTCACAATGTGACGTGTTTGCGGTGATGTTTACTGTAGTTAATGCTGTGTGAGTCTCTGCGTGGTTTGATTTTAAGGGGAACATGCGGGGGGCTTACACCAATTATTTATTTATTAATTTATTTTTGTCAGATTCATCATCATCAGTCCCGTAGTCTGGCTGACCATTGGGGCGCTGGAGACTTTGCAACCAGCTCTCTCCATCTCTCTTGGCCATTCACATGGTGTCACTCAGCCTGCACCTTGTCCACTCATGTCTTCCTCTCTTCCTTCCACCCACTGTGCCTTGAAAGATTGTTTTTGAGAGTCCTTGGAATCTCGTGGCATGTCCATGCAATTTTAGTTTTCCTTTTTTGACTGTGGTTAGTAGATCTTCATAGTTTTGCCTTTAGGGTTTGTCAGATTACATTTTGGCAAATAAGTATGGCAACACTGGCTGTAAGCAGACGCCAGGATCTAGTGCCCTGTCCCAATGTATGCATATAAAAAGTCTTGTTGGCACTTCCACCCATCCTAGCTGAATCTCTGAGTCTGTGTTGGAGTCTGTTTTTGAAGAGTCGTTTGCAGACAGCACAGCGAGGGGGTGAATTGAATGTATGTGGGTGACAGAGTGGGGGGAGCATGGAGGCACCAACCTCACCAGCTACGAGTGGCCCCCCATTCTTTCTATAGGAGCCCTGCAGGACACCGGGAGTACTAATAAGATGTAATTGAAAACGAGCACTTGGGGAGTGGAGGGCTCTCTCTCCCAGTCTCTGTCTCTCTTTCACTCTGTGTCCTAATCGTCTCTCTCCCTCCAGCTTTCTATGTCTCTCCCACCCTCTCTCTCGCTGTCTCCATCTCTCTCTTCCTCTGTCCGTCTCTTTCCAGGTTTCTATGTCTCTCTCACCCTCTCTCTCGCTGTCTCCCTCTCTCTCTTCCTCTGTCCGTCTCTCTTTCCAGGTTTCTATGTCCCCTCACCCTCTCTCTCTCTCTCTCGCTGTCTCCCTCTCTCTCTTCCTCTTTCCATCTCTCTCTCCCTCTTTTGCTCGCCCTCTTCCTCACTATGTCCTGTCTTCTCTCTCCCCGTATCTTCCGTTCCCTCTGTCCTTCTCTTGTCTCTCTCTCTCCCTGGCTCTCTTGTTTTCTATGTCCTTGTGTCTCTCTCTTCTAACACTTTCTCTCTTTATCTCTTTCTCTCTTTCCCTTACTGACACACACACACACACACACACAGACTCACACAGAATGAGTCACACACTCACAGCTAAAGAGACATGGAAAGATGGGTCACAATAAAGCTGAGATTTAGTTGACAAGCTTAGCGGGTACGTTTCCGTCAAATAAAACAATGATTTTGATTTAAGATTGATGGAAAATTTAGTAATCGGTTAATTGATGATATTTGATTTTTTTTATATTAATCAATTAATCAGCAGCAATTAATTGTTTCCTTGCCCAACATCCACTCAAATGTGTTAGTTCAGAGGAGGGGTAGCTCCGCGTTATGGCCCATTCATACCTCATGTAAACTACGAGTACGGATGGAGCGTTTCACACGTTCTCTCCGTCGATTACGTACGTAAATTGACACGGATCTGGGGACCTTATGATTACGTGCGAACCGATGAAACAGAGCAATACTACCGGAAAATGTAGGGGGGGCGCTATTGAGTATAAATAGCTGTTGTTGCACACGGTAACGGAGGTATCAAGACGGCAACACTTGGAACGTACGGACGGATTGCGCATGTAATTGGCCACACGTAGGGTATGAATCAGCCTTTAGGGCAGCTAATATGTTAACATATATGTTAGTATATTA
The DNA here is from genome assembly GCA_900302395.1 of Bregmaceros cantori. Classification (NCBI taxonomy): domain Eukaryota; kingdom Metazoa; phylum Chordata; class Actinopteri; order Gadiformes; family Bregmacerotidae; genus Bregmaceros; species Bregmaceros cantori. Next base: position 12,363 of record OMKY01214072.1, on the reverse strand, counting down.
GAACTGGCGGAGCTCATGCCATAGGTCCCGTAGCGCACTATCTCAAATTAAACCCCATGAGTATGTGTTTAGTGTGTTTAATGTGTGTGTGTGTGTGTGTGTTTGTGTGTGTGTATGTGTGAATTATTTGTACAAAGACATCTCTCTCTGTGAGTCAACACGTGTGCGGTATCAACAGTTGATCTCTGTATGGCCCATAGAATGTTCATGTGCGTGTGTGTTCAGATCTCAATTCAATAGGTTCATCTTTTCATAGGCCTTTATACTGGCTGTTCTATCAAGAGGCGACCATAGGCACAAACACACACACACACAGACTCACACAAACACACAAAGAATGTTACTGGAAGATGAGAATGGGCTCTGTGGCCGATACAGTGTTTACTGCTTGCCTCTGTGTATGTGTGTATGTATGTGTGTGCGTATGTTTTTTTGTGAGTTCCATGTGTATGTTTGTATAGCTATGTATGTGTGTCTGTGTTCTGTGGATGCTTGTGTCTGCATGTTGTGTGTTTGTATGGGTTTGTGTCTGATTTTTATATGCAAGCGTGCATGTGTGTGTGTTTGCGGTTTCGTGTGCTATTGTGTGTGTGTGACTTATTTTATATGTATGTGTTTTGTATGTATGTAGGACTGTGTTTTTGTGTGTTCATTGAGAAGTGCATGTGTGTGTGTCTATGTTTGTGTGTGTGTGTCCAAATGTGTGTGTGTGTGTCTTCATGTAGGTGTATGTATGTGTGTATGCATGTGTTATTGTGTGTGTGCATGTATTAGCGTGTGTATGTTTGTGTCTGTGTGTGTGTGTGTGTGTGTCTATGTAGGAGTATGTCTATGTAGAGATATCGGTGTGTATGTGTGTTAGTGTGTGTCTATGTGTTTGTATGTGTATGTGTATGTGTATGTGTATGTGTGTGTGTGTGTGTGTGTGCGTGTGTGTTTGTGAGTGTGTAATGAGATTTTCATTCGCTCTGGCCTTGGGAGACTCAACGAAACCCATGGCATTCACACAGAGTGTGTCATAAGTGTGTCATAAAGAGAAACATGATTAACAATAAAAGTCATAATCATCATTTATTGTTATCATTATTATTATCAACAATGTCAGTGGAACACAATTCACATGACTTTGAAGTGATTCCGCCATCTATTTATTCCATTATTTCAACGGGTACAATGCACATCATAGCTAACCAATGAGAAGTGATGCTAATAAAAACATGTATAAAAGATATACTACTATATAAAGCTGGGGTACATAAACCAAAGGGCCGGCATGTAGAGTAACAGTTAAACTGAGATATGAGAAGAAGGTGCCAGTGTTTCCAAAGGTCTAACAGAGAAGAACATTTTACCAAAGATTGTCGTTTGAATGATACCTGATGATCTGCCTGACCTTTGACCTGTGAACTCCTTCAGTGGTGGACTCCATTTAGAATGTTTCCCCAAATACTCTACAAACTGGGGTGGATTGCCCTAATGTAGGCCGCTGACTAATGTCGGAGACCTGAACTCCAGTGGCTCTGGTTCCTGAACTAATGAATGTCAGTGAAACTATGGTAAAGGCAAACTATGGGTAATGTGTCTAACATCAAGTTCAACAGTTTAACACCAGATTTCACCCTTCCACCTTAGGCAACTGACTGTCCCGCATTAGGAAGCTGCAAAAATGTCCCTCATTAGGGCAATTCACCCTATATTCCCTATAGTAGTGGTTAATGATGCTGCTCCAACGCAGTCCCATACATAGTCTTGTCACTGTGGCATGGCTTCCCCTCACTGTCATATGCTGCATGTCCCCATGTCCCCATGTCCCCTCTCCCCGCTCTCTCATACCCTTTTCCCTTAATGCTGTCAATAAAATGTAAAAAATGGCGCTTGCACAGAAAGACTTAAACTTAACTTAAACTTAAAAAAAGGTATATCTTGACATGAAATAATATAAAGAAGAGGTAAATAGTGCATGTAAAAATGTCTCATTTGATGTTTATTATGGGAGGTTTAAGGGTATGAGCGAACATTGGCTGTGACTCCACGGAGAAATCTGGTAAGCGTGAAATCACACTTACAAGGGGGCACAGAATTATGGCCATGTCTTCTTCACGGAATGGTACGGACCCCCCCAGCCGCGTGGGTGTAGCCGTGTCTGAGCGACCAGCTCCGTGACTCCACGGCAAATTCTCGCTCGCGGGGGTTTGCTCTGGGGAATCCTGACTGACGCTTCGGGGTGTTGATCAATCAGCGCGCAGCGCCTCTGCCTCGGCCAATCAGTTCGAAGCAGTGGCTGACAAATCAGTGGCCCAACAACCCACGGGCCGCGAGTGACGCATACAGGACGCCTTGGACCACCTCGCGATCAAGCACGAAAATGTCTACCGGTACCATGATACCATGGGCTCGTAAAGACACAATTTAACCCTTTGGCTGCCTTGACTGGGCTACAAATTTTGGGTTTGGTGTCAATGTCTTCAGAACAACCTGAAGGTTTGTTTCATTCAAATCCACACCAGGTGGGCGTAATTACCTGAAACGTCACGTATGTTTGTCTGTGTTTGTGTGTGTGTATAATATATAAGTGTGTTTACGGACACACACACGCAAATATATATTATACATACATACACGCACGCACACACAATGATATACACTTGTATAAATACCGCACGCACACACACCCATGAGCGCATGCACAAACGCGCGCACGCACGTGCGCGCACATACACGCTATGGTAAACGGACGCCGTTCGTTGTGACGTGTCCCCCTCTCTCCTTCTCTCATTCACAATCCTCCCATAGAACACAGTGGTTGGGGAGCCGTGGGCTGGTGTCCACGGTGGTGAGGGGCGAATCCCATTGAACCGGGGGTCCGGTCGAGTGCGTGCGGGTGTGGGGGGGGATCCGATTGAACCGCGGCACTGGGCGAATGCGGAGATTCGCGAGGAGGGGTGGGACTGACAGCGTGTGCCGTTCCAACATGGGGAGAACGCTCCCAGGCTATACTATCTATGTATTATTTTGCCTGCGCTGCGTGACTAAACGGCCATTCGCGTGCATGTTCCACGTGCACTACAGTGTTTTTTACATTGTTTCCTTTATGATGCGAGTTTGGATTTCACTTCGGGGGTTAGCCCGGATCTTCATGGTGACGTCACAACGAAAAAAACGCTAAGACGCACATAGACGTTTTAAGCATACAACTCGTGGATTTATAACACGCGCACCTCCATTGTCTTTGGCACGTTGCCTGTGTCTCATAAGACACGCTTGTGTCAGTGTACTGAAATATAATGCACTGTATTTCAGTGCACTTAGTTCTTTATTGCACTCTGTCGTTGTTTAGTATTGTCTCAAATAGTTACTCGGAAAAGAAAGTAATGATTAATCTAACACAGTTACTTTTAAAATAACGTAACAAATTGTCTAAAGTAGTGACATTTCAAAAGTAACTGTGGCAACACTGGCCCTAACTATGTTATGTTCAGTTTGCACTGTTTATATAGTGTAAAAGTATGCATTAGTGCTGTGGGACTGAGGGACTTCCATTCTAGAAGATATTTTATATACCTGCAAACATATTCAATCGCTCCCTATCTCCCATATAGTGCACGATATGGAGTGCACGCCATTTTGTAGGGGTGTCCGAATTTTCCATGTACCCTATATAGTGCACTGATAGTATCCCACAATGCACCGAAAAAGTAATGAGCATCGATGTACCCTAAACTAAGCAGTATAACCCATAAAGCATTGCGAGACGTTTTAAAAATGACCTAAACTATTAAAAAATGGGGCGGCGGGAGTAAATAGCGTCCAACCATGTTATAGATGTAAGTATTTCTGACTTTTTATGATGATTGTTGAATTTTATAATTATATTTTATAATTATTTTTTATAATAATTTTGACGGAGCCAACTCTAGTCTCCGAAATCTTGTCTGGTTTCAGACACAGCCATAGACTGTGTCCGAAATCGCTCCCTATCCCCCATATAGTGCACTGTATGGAGCGCACGCCATTTTGTAGGGGTGTCAATGCGACGCGAAAAGTAGTGAGCAATATAACCCACAATGCATTGCTAGACGTATTAAAAATGATCTAAACGTAATAAAAATAACACGGCGCATTGCTTACGTTTTTGTAATGAGTAACCTAACACGCTACTGCTCATAATATAGTAATCAGATTAAAGTTACTTACCCGTGTAACCTGCGGTACTTCCTGCATTAGCTCAAAGAAAATAGAGCGTCCACTTTATAGTTAAACGGTTTTTATGTTTTATTCTATATGTTTTCCAACTCGGTTTATCCGAGTTGAATGCAGCCACGGCATTGGTCCAATGAACAAGTGACGACTCATGGCTCGCGTGGGTTGGCCAGTTGTGCTCCGTAACGTCACGGGCTCGCCAATCCTCTGCCGTGATGTCATCCCCACGCCGTGTTGTCGGAAGTTATAGGAACTTTTATCGAGAGTTAATTTAATTTGGTTGCTATTCACACTGTATTTCTTCAAGGTGACCACATAATGGAGCCCCAGCACACTGTAATGGAAACTCTTGCTTTTATCATATGTCCTCCTTTTACTGACAATACACACTAATTACTGCTCACCAATACGTGTTTCTCGTCATCAAAACTGTCAATGAAATAAAAAGTCGTACCACCTGAAGAACCTAGAGGGCAATCATGCTCCGTAATTAGAGATCGTCCCTCAGTCGGCAGACAGAGGCATGTGATATTCTTTTCATAATAATGCCTTAAGAGTTTCATAAACCTTTTTTTTTTAAACTCGGAACAGACCATGGATTTATTTCATTTCTGGTTGGAGATGCAACAATAATGCTAAACTGTTTAAAAGCGGCTGTGCTGTATTTCGGTGATTTTTTCCCATCGCCTCAACGCTTCATGTTGAGCCACAGCCGGTGGTTTGACGGCGATCTCGCTGTGTGTCTACGTATAAAAGGGACTGGTACCCTGGTGCGGCTTTATTCACACATTCGCCAGAATTCAGTGGTTTGTTTTCAGACCAACACAAAAAGTCTGCACAACAGACTTCTTTTGGTTTAGTTTGAACTAAAGGTGGCAAGTGTGAATACACCCTAAGTCTTGCGATTAGCTTGTATATTATAAAATGCTAAACTAAGATCGGTATGTATCCACTTGGCTAAGATCAGCAATGAACATACACAGTAAATGTTGCAGTATTAAATATGCAGTATCAACGTTCATTGACTCTTTCAGAGTTATTACAACAACGGAGGGAGAGTCATATTTACTAGTGTTGGTGTTGTAGAGTTAAAAGGCGCTGTGTCAATTAGACTCTACAGTGCCCGGCCCAAAGCCACGCCCTCCTCATCCTCTCTCAAACTTTAGAGGCTGCCATTTTCCTTGCGTCGTGACTCATGCGGCTCCCGAGTTGGCTCAGGGGCTTGGGTCGCAGCGGTGCTGAGGCCGACTCGGCGTGTCACACTTCGTCCACTGAGATGCAGACACCCGTCCCTTTACGGGCGTGGTGGCGGTGCTGCCCTCCCTGTGGCATATGGATACCGACTGTCTCAGGTCGACGTTCAACACTATGGAAATAATTAATTTAACACCACATCTGATAAGGACCAAATACACTCGGACACAGTGTTACATGTTGATTTAACACTGCAAGATTTACTGTGTATTTCAGTGTTTATTTGTGACTGTGTTTTCCATTAACGGATCTCAAACAGTGACACACCAGAGAAACAAGACCCCTAGTGGTTGTTGGACGGTTCTCAAATTATTTTGAGAAAATTCCCATCATAAATTCCATTGCAACTTTTTTCGCGAACAACAGTGAATGTTAATTGCATGACACCTCCTGCATCGAAGTGCTGTAAAAATCAATGTGTGATGAAGGCAAAAGGAATATGTGGGAAGTCATTGTCTGAGAGAGGGAGAGAAAGGGTGTCAGGTACAGAGAAACTGAGAGACAGCGAACAGACACAAAGGTGCTGAAATGGGAATTAACGAGAGAACAGGTCTGTTGCTGGGAAAAGATAGAGCAGACAACGGTAGGAGGGATATCACAGTGAGAGAGAGAGAGCAAGCGAGAGAAAGGGAAAGATAAAGAGAGGAGACGTTCTAGAACAATATGTGCGGGATGGGACAGGAGGGTGGAGACCGGTAATAATATTGCTTTTCAGAGCAGCCCGAGAGTTAATTTTTTGCCCATCACAGCTGGTGAAAGGGTGACATTTTGGGGCTATGCCTCATCCAACAAGGTTGGCATTTCAAATTAAGATAAAGCTCATCTTAATGGGGGCTGTATAGAATATGAAAAATCCAGAGACATTGTCAGCTCTAAAGTTGTTTGTTGTGTCATATTAGCCCATAAATTTAAACCTTCTGTTCTTTTTGCACTTACCAGCATTGTCATTTAGATAAGTTCTGGTCACATTTTACTGCTTTTGAGTATTTGAGAGAGTCCCTTCATTGCAAAACGATCTAGCAATGTAAATGAACACTAGGGGTGCAACGATTAGTCGATTAATCGGTGACTAATCGATTATAAAATTACTCATCTAATAATCGACAATAAGATCGGCAAATAATTGAATCGTTGCTATTGTCGACTGTTTTGTGCCAATGTTTCCCTTATTTATCCACACCAATTTGATATTCATTCATAATATGAAAGCTTAAATGGACATTATTGATAAAAAGCATGAAAAATATTATGGTATAAATTACATGTAATGAGTTTGTGTCAGTTGAAGTAACTTAATCTTTGTACATTTGTACACAACAACCAAATTTGGCTAGAGTGTACGTTTAAGTCAACATTTTCTGAATTTGGGGTATTTTTTTCGAAGATAAATTATCTAACCAATTAATCGACTAATCGTTTCAATAATCGCAACTAATCGACTATTAAAATAATCAGTTGCAGCCCTAATCATCACGCATGTTAACATTTAAAGTTATCATCTCACTGAGATGTTGAACTTCAGACTCATCCTGATCGACTGATCCTGATCGGTCAGTATACTTGCAGTATACTACGGATACTTGCTGTTTCTCATATGGCATACTCATGCCATATGATTGTCACTGAATTTTTAGCAGTTTACTACTGTCGAAGAAGAGATCAGTGGAGAACAGTGACTGGATGTTGGACCAGGTGGTGGAGGAGTCGTATGACTTATGTCAGTGGTGTGAGAGAGTGGAGGTGTGACGATGAGTGAGTAGGTTCTGAGAATGTTGTGGTCATGTCTTGAAATGTTTGGATGATTTTGATTGTCTTGCTTGTGGAGCGGTGGGTCACACACATGCAGGTATTGGTCCGTTGCAAATTTCTTTTTTTTTTTTCAAGTTATTTTTTCCAGCGTCAGTGCCGTTTTTCCATCTTTATTGGATAGGATTAGTCGGAAACTGGGTTGAAGAAATCGGAGGTAGACATTGCAGACAAGTCCACGAGCGTTGTCGAACTCGCGACACTGCAGAAGACACAGCGCCACTAACATGAATGGGGTCGCGTTAGGTGCAGTGTCCATAACCACTCGGCCAACGCGGACCCCACGTTGCAAATTTCTGAACGCTTCTAAATTGCACCTTGTGGTGTCTTTGTCTAATATACTATGATTCATTTGGACTAATTGGGAGGAAGTGATTGCACCAGGAGGACTGATCACCTCCTGGAACCTAACAGAAGGGTGGAGGTTTTTCTGGTCGAAACGTCCGTAGATCCTGTTCTGAAACCACTGACGATGCAATCACATCGATTTCAGGCTCCGGATTTTGAACTCTAAATTTCATGCACAAAAACTGATGTAGGACTTTTGGTGATGGTCGGTGAGGGTTGTTGGTGTGATGTCCTGATGGTGGATACTGACTGGTTGTCTGGGGAGCCGTTCTCCGACACTTTTGGGTATTGATTCAAACATCGGCCCGTGCAGTTACTCTGGTGTAGCAAAACAACCCAGACAGGCGACAGAACTGGGCTTTGTCTCAGTTTCTTGATCCGCCTCTCTCTGGCTCTAGCCGGGAAGCCTGTCGCTTTTGCTGGGTACACCAGGGGGAATCGTTCAATCAATCAAATCAAACATCTCCATTTTGCACTGGAATTGGCGCTGTGACGCTTCGACAACTTGCGCTATCCACTTTACATGCCGCCAGCGAACAGACTACAAAACATCGGATGTGATGGATATGTGTCCGCGTTGACATCGCAGACAGGATGTTCAATTTCTGCTACGTAGACAACGTGGCGGCCATCGGTCGTGCGCTAGGATTCCAACTGTTTTCTAGGACATCATCCAGGCCTTTCAGTGCACTGGACTTGTTTTATCTTTTTTTTCTTTTTTAAGTTATTTTTGGGCGCAAGCGCCATTTTTCAATCTTTATTGAGAGAGATAGTGAATAATCGGATTAATCGCAAAACCGGGATGAAGAGTTGGGGGAGACATTGCAGAAATGCCGGACAGGAGATTCGAACCTCCGGCGCTGCTCGACCTGTGGTCGGGGGACGCGCTCTCTAACCGCTCGGCCACCGCGCGCCCCCAAAGTGCACTGGAATTTAACCAACAAAGTGCACAAGTGTGCCCTTTGAGACACAGCAACTGTCTAGGCTGAGGGTTTGTTATTGGCTCTTTTTAGATGCAGCACATTTTCTGTGCCATTTCCCTAGCCTGGTCGAGCTGTACGTACAGACACAGGAGCAGCTGGTTTCACAAAGGTCACCAGGATCCCGACTGAGACCATTTCAATGATAGATTTCTCGCAGAGGGTTGTCAGAGCGGCGACACCTCGTTGTTCCGACACCTCTCTCTTCCGACAGAAAATTGTGAATCCAAAAAAGATCTGCTTATTTTGTTAGGTTCCCTCCAAAACCCTAACCACGCCCTAACCTTAACCCTCCAAAACCCTAACCACGGCCCTAACCATCCAAAACTCTAAACATAGCCCTAACCCCCTAACAAAATAATCAGATTGTTTTTGTGATTCGAACTCATGGTAAAGGATACGCCAAAATCAATGTCGGAATTGTGGGGTGTCGGAGCAACACGGCGTCACCTGTCAGAACAGCAGAAAAATCATCGTGCCCCTCGATCCTTCATTCCAGGGCAGAAACATTGTAGCAGACCCCTCCCACCCTGAGCACCACCTTTTGTCCCCTTTTCTATGGAAGATGCCATAGAACCCTGCAAGCCAAAGACACCCTGAGACTTGCACAATTTTGTGGCACGCAACGACACGTAAACTGGCGTGAGGTGTGTGTAAGCCCCTCATGACTGTGTGCCATGTCGGTCGGGGCGGAACATAAAAATCTTTAATTTAGTTCACAACCAAAGAAAAATCATCGTCAATCAAATCGTCAAGCAACGCAAACTGGCCACGTTTGCGTTGCGTTGTGGTCGATGCGGGTGGATGTGGTTGTGCACGCGTGGATGCAGAGTGCTGCAATGCGATGCATGTCATTATTGAATTTTAATTATAAACCGGATGATTATTGTAAAATAAACATTACACCTATAACCACCGTCCAAATTGTGCAATTCTGTTGTGCCCGGTGCGCAATTGCGCAACCCCCGCACAAACCATGAGCTAATTATGTGCGTGCTCGCCGTTCCTGTTCGTGTTATTGTGGATACGGATTGCCCATTAGAGGGTATACTAAATACTTGCTGTTTCTCATATGGCATACTCATGCCATATGATTGTCACTGACTTTTTAGAAGTTTACTTCTGTCGAAGAAGAGATTAGAGAACAGTGACTGGATGTTGGACCAGGTGGTGGAGGAGTCGTACGACTGAGAATGCTGCGGTCATGTCTTGAAATGTTTGGATGATTTTGATTGTCTTGCTTGTGGAGGGGTGGGTCACTCACATGCAGGTATTGGTCCGTTGCAAATTTCTGAAGGCTTCTAAATTACACCTTGTGGTGTCTTTGTCTAATATGCTATGATTCATTTGGACTAATTGGAAGGAAGTGATTGCACCAGGAGGACTGATCACCTCCTGGAACCTAACAGAAGGGCGGAGGTTTTTCTGATCGAAACGTCCGTAGATCCCAATATGGATCGCCACACTATGCCTTGACTCGTCATTAACTATGCGTGAACACATAAACAGTGCAGGACTGTCCCGCTTGCCATGATACAATCATGGCCAAAAGTGTCAGGGTGCCTTAAGACCTCGAAAAGTCAGGTATCTGCAATATGGCAAATTAAACTGAATCTTGAATCTACATTTATAGAGGTGGATAGTTATTATGATTCATATTGCCTATGAACTGGATTTTTTTTGTTTGCTTTCTCTTGGACAATAACAATTGCAATTGTCTTTGTGCAATGCTTTTTTTTTTAAATACTGAAACGGCTTTCTATCAATATCCAAACTTGGGTGGCAATATTAAACAAAATATGCCACAGTCCTGCCCTCGCGCTGGAGGGCATTGAAAGTTATTTATTTTTGTTGTGGTGAGAAAAGGTATGACTACCATAAATTCCATTCTCCATGTCACCCTGGGCTGTGACCTTCCGGCATTATTAGAGAACTCGTGGAATGCCAAGTGTCTGTCCTTCAATCTTCCTGCTATTCTAATGCTATTCAACAAACACTTGAGAAGGTGCTTGGATTACAGCAACATGCCTTTTCTGTTCCAGCACTCTGCTCACGTACACATAGACCGTTCTTTGTGTGATGGCAATGTTTGAAATGCTATGAATGCTGAGGTGCAGTGTGCACAATTGCTGTTGAAATCTGCATCAGACCGCCGTTTGGACTAATAGCGGACTTTAGGCAGTGTTACCACAGTTATCTGTAAAAAGTACTACTACTAACTAGTAGTAGTACTTAATAGTCAGTCACTACTGACTACTAAGTACTCCTCTGAACGAAGTTAGATTACTGACAATGGTGTTTCAAAAGTAACCAAGTATTTCAAAAGTAATTACGTTCAGAGTGTCAACCCACTTCAAAAAAGTGGTTTTGACAAAAACGTCATTAGAAGTAGGTTTTAAAATAATTTTGCATTGATGCAAAATACAATAAATGTACTAGAAGGTTTTAAAAAGTCATCGTCGCCAACGAACAAGTGAAATCCAGAATGAACCAAGTCATCGGGCCGTATGAAGATCTACTAACCACAGTCAGAAAACAAAAGCGAGTTCTTCAGCCGAACTGTGGGATAGATGTGTAGGGCATTGGAGCGGAGCGAAGTGGCTTAAAATGTGCTCGATACTGCTCACTCTGTGACCAATTACCCATAGCCATCTTCTCTGTGACTGCATTTACTCGTAAGTCCAAATTGTATGATTAAATGGAATGGCTTGCGTGAATGATTACATTGTGAGTGTGTAGAGCACAGATCTACACTAGAACATTTGGGTGTAAAATGGCAGACCGCCAGCTCCCACCACCCCATCTACCTTCAAACATGTTTCAAAACACTACACACTGACTGACGCCAGGAGACCTCTCCACCTGTGCGATTTCACCAGAACGGCCCGCAGAACTAGTCCATAGAGGTCGGAGTCAAAGGGTTCTCCTCGCATGAGGTGAGCGTGGTGACAGATTCAGGCTTACAAAAAGCGATTGCGCTCGAAAGTCACCTCATCTAAGAGCAAATTGACGGGGTATGCTTATGCTGTTCACTTGCAAAGTGTCAGCCAAATATTACCACGCACCATCTGCCAGGCAAATACAAAATTGGCAGCTTTTTGCAGGCCTCCCATTCCTGGGGTCGGCACCCAAACTTCCTCATAACTCTAACACACTGGAGTCAGAGGCATCTCAGAGGCTTTGAGACCGCCAGCAGGTGTGTGCTCCTGTAGGTGTGTGCTCCCATCGAATAGACATGTTAAAAAATAGCAAAAATACACGGCAAGTAAATGACACCGGAAGTGATGTTCAGACACCGGAAGAACCCCCCCGAACTCTTCTTTTACAACACCCTTCCTGTGCTCCACTTCTCTGTAACAAACTCTTCAAACAAAGAACACTCTCAACTCAACTTTATTCATAAAGCACATTTGAAACAAATGTGGTTGATCAAAGGGCTCTGCATAGACTAAAAATAGAGCGCTGGAGTAAAACACAATTCAATAAATGAATAATGTACACAAACAATTTAAAAATAACAATAAAAACCAATACAATGATTGTCATTGACAACATGCTCAGCGAAACTTTCGGTGTGTCATCCACCCAAGCCGTGGTTTATCCGCGGGTCCACCTGCACATCTCTTAACCAGGGCTTTGAAACGGTTCAAAGAACGAAGACGAAAACCGGGAACTTTTTGTAGTTTCCAGGGAACAGAAACGAAACCGGAAACGTTATTATTTTTTATGTTCCGGAACAGGAACATCTTTATAAAAATAATGGTAACCGGTTAAT
>OMKY01214070.1:0-16064 GCA_900302395.1 Bregmaceros cantori | reverse complement strand
ACTCCGCTCCTTTTGGCAACGAAATGCAGACAACTCACTTTTGGGCAAGCGATTCATATAATTATCTTTTTATAAATATATAATTTCATGCATTGTGTTAAATGTATTTAAATGTATCTAAATAACTAAATTACAATTCACAACGCAAACAGCAAAACCACAGTTGCCAAGTTGTGTATATCAAAATCAATCAACCCTGTGTGTGTGTGTGTGTGTGTGTGTGTGGTGTGTGTGGTGTGTGTGTGTTTTGTGTGTGACGTTCTGTGTTGTTCTGTGGTAGTGTTAGTTTAGGTTGCATGTCATGTTAGCTGATGTCAATGGAAACACTAGACTGTGTGTGTAGTGTATACGTTAAGGTTAATCCAGGTCAAGGTTAGGGGGTGTGAATGTGTGTCGTTAGTATTAACATTAACCCCACCCATCCTCTCTGTACACAGCCTGTCTCTCTCTCTTAAATACATCATCGCTAGCATCTAGGGACGTTGTTCGTTGAACCAGAATCGATTTAACAAATTGAAATCATTTAAAGATTTAGTTTTCTTAACAACTAATCTCTACTACAAACAACAGGGCTTTGAACCAGTATTTTTTCCTAAGCGGTTCGTTCTGAACAGAAACAGAATTATAACGTTTCTGGTTCGTTCCTGTCAGCTGTTCAACGCTATGTAATATATGTTGCGGTGAACCCAGCGACTCGCTACAGAGGCCCGCTGGTAGCGCTCTACAGCCGAGGTCTCGTTGCGTGTCGGGGCGAACCCACAACAACACGCTGCAGAGAGTCCTGCAACGATTCCTACTTCACTGCTGGACCGTAGATTTTATAAATACTCTTGTTTTATTTCTGAAGTTATCCCAAAGTGCACTCCTTTGAGGAACAAAATAAAACCGGTATTAACCGGTTACCATTATTTTTAAATAAGTGTTCCTGTTCCGGAACATAAAAAAATGATAACGTTTCCGGTTTCGTTTCTGTTCCCTGAAAAATACTAAAAGTTCCCGGTTTTCGTTTTCGTTCCTTGGACCGGTTCAAAGCCCTGGTTTAAAGGTACTTTATTTAGTCACACATACATACATGTACAGTGAAATTCTTTCTCCGCATTTAACCCATCCGCCCCGCCCGGGGGCCAACTCCAGATTCTGAGCCAGTGCCTTGGCCAAGGGCGCTGAATCGAGCAGGTTAACTAGATCATGTTTTTGGTAGTGGGGGAAACTGGAGTGCCCGGAGGAAACCCATGCGGACACGGGGGGGAACATATAGCTTTGCCTAGACGCTTCTATAGACCCGGCGAGGGCTTGGAACACGGGTCGTGCCAGTGACCGTCTAATCGAACCAACGAAACACTTTAGTCCACGTGACTAGAGCGAACATTGGGTCTGGTTTCGAGCGTATCCAAAAGGGTGTGATGGAGTATTATTATTATTATTTTTTTAATCCAAATTATTTAGCTATCACAGCACATGAGGCAGAGCAATTGATGACGGTGCTTCTTGATCACGCTAAGTTCCAAAATTGCAGAGAGAACCACCTCAAAGTGGCTCTGATTGGCCAGCTGTCAAACACCCGATTAATGTAATTTGTTTATTCACTCGAGACAAGACCGAATGTCCGTTGTAGTCGCGTGCAACACGATCCGTTGGTTCTGGCCTGCCAGGCTAATGAACCCGTGGTTTGCGTGAGTGTGTGAGTTTGCTGGGAATGGTCATCACTAGGGGGGCACAGATCATGTTTTTTTTGCTGCCCATCCTTTGAATTTTAATGATCGGCCGATCCCGATCTCCGGTACCGAGTTCTGATACAGAGTCCCGATCCCCGATGCAGAGTCCCGATACAGAGTTCTGATCCTGCAAAAATTGGTAGTACCCAAACTATTTGGCACAATTGTCAATTTCAATAATAGTCAAAGTAAATAAACAGTTTCGTCATTTGGCTCCCCAACGCATTTACCGATCCTGATCGGGACAAAATCACGAGTCCCGATCCTTGGAAGTCTGATCGGCCCCCGATCACCGATCTGAGGATCGGATCGGTGCACCTCTAGTCATCACCTCCATCCGATGTCGGGCACACTGTCGGATGACGGTGTGTGATAACCGTTCCGAGCGAAGTCTAGGCCGCAAACGGCTCTATACATGTTGTGGGTGAAAACGAAGCACCATCGTTTTTTTTTTATAATGTTTTTTTCCATCCCATTTAGGCTGTTTTTTCCAAGCTTTATTTATTTGGGTTAGGGGAAACGGGTGAAGATGGGGGGCAGACATGTGGGAAATGCGTCGGGGTCAAGATTCGAACCACCGACTCACCGCGCCATTGAGGCATATGTGTGCTTTCCAGCGCTCTGCCTAACCAACTGAGCTACTGGGCAGCGCAGCATCATCGGTTTTAATCGGATCCAAAAATACCTTCATGTAAACCAAAACTGATTAGTCCTAGTGTTAGGGCCTGATCGCCCATCAGAGGATGGGGACACCACTAACCTCCGCACCACGGGAGACCGAGCCTTTTGCTGCACTGCGCCTGAACTTTGGAACGCCCTGCTGGCTCACCTGAGAGCTCAGCAGACTGTTGACAGTTTTAAAACTGAACTCAAAACATTTCTTTTTTCAAAGTGGTTTTCCAGCCCACCGCGGCGTTTTAACACCCAATGTTTTAGAGTCGTGTTACACCGTCTGTTTTCACTATGTCTTGCTTTTATTGTGCCTTGTAGCTCCTACGGGATGAGAGGCGCGGTATAAATTGTATTATTATTATTACAACCAGTCTCCAAGGACGTGTCCGTGACCTTGTGGTTCTCCTGTCCAGCTCCTGGACCTGTTCACCCAGTGGGACTGGTCTGCGTACCTTGCAGACTACGGGAAGACCAGCAGCAAATACCTGCGCATCAGCCCACACACTGCACTGCTGCTCCTCGACAAGTCAGTGGCTGTCGTTTTCTTCTTGGGGAGTTTGTATGAATTAGGGAGGTCACCGATTAATCGATAATCAATTTGATCGCTTGAACCGTGATATTTATTCAATAGCTATTACCAGGGCTTGAAAACGAAATTGTTTTTAAAAAGTTCAGTTCCGAAGGGTCGTACAAGATCGTATCAGTTGTGTAAAAATGCAATCATTCATCGATTGATATCCTCTGAGTGCATTGTGCACATCGTGGTGTAGGGACATTCGTCATCACATTTTGAAAAATTTGAATCAATCAGGAAAAATATGCATTAACTATGGTGAACGTTGGCCGAAACTAGAAAAGATACTGTATTGTATATTTGTGATGTTTTTGAATATAGATTTCTCTCTCTCTGCCTCTCTCTTTTTCTCTCCTTACCCTCCATTCTCTCTCTCTCTCTCTCTCTCTCTCTCTTGTTCTCACTCTCCGTCCCTCCCGCTGTTTTCTCCCTCTGTCTGAGCTCTCTCTCTCCCCTCTCTCTATCTTGTTATCTCTCTATTTCTCTACTCAGGATGAAAGAGGGAGGAAAGCGAGGCTCCATGTTCACATCGTTCAGAAAGACGGAAAGAGACCGACAGAAACTCATTGACGCGGTGGTCCGTCAGCTCCGCCTCCTCATTGCACAGCATCACTAGATACTCCCCAACGGGTTGGCTGCTGTCGAAAGCATCACTAGATACTCCCCAACTGGTTGGCTGCTGTCGAAAGCATCACTAGATACTCCTGATTGGTTGGCTGCTGTCAATCGCATCACTAGAAATTACCTGATTGGTTGGCTGCTGTCCACACCTTCACTATCCTCAGCATCACTAGGAACTCCTAATTGGCCAGCAGCAGCTGCCCTTTGCATCACTAGATATTCCCTGATTGGCCGTCTGCTGTGTACAGCATCACTAGATTTCAATTTCTGATCAATATTCTGTAATCCCGAATGAATAATTATGTACACATTCATAAATCAATGCCATGAAAGTTCAACTACGACCCATTGGGAGGGGCTTGGGGTTCAGTGTCGTGTCCAAGGACACTCTGGCAGAGACTGGCAGAGATTGGACTCGAACCATCAACCTTTGGGTCGTTGGAACGGCCGCTCTACCAAGTGATCTAATGCTGCTCTCCACAGCCTCGCTAGGAACTATTGGTTTGGCTGCTGTTCACTGTCACTCGCTGGTTAGCTGCTTTCCACATCCTGGTTCCTTGGTCTCGCTAGACCCTTTCACTTGTCTGGTACCCACCGCGCAGATTGGCCAACGAGTATGCGGCAGCAGACTCTGCAGACGCTGCAGTTGGCTGGTGTGGGTTCCTAGTAAGCTTTCTGATTGGCTTGCTCGTAGGCCTGTCCACTGTCGGGGGAATACACTGAAAGTAACTGTGCTTCATGGTGGATTTTGCACATAGTTTTGTTTGATTTTAAAACCAGTTAAAGGGAAATGAGTGTTTTAGGTCCACATTCTCGAGTAATGGAAGTAGAAGGGGTGCCCTCCCATACAAACTGGTACCGTATTGCAGCAAGCCAGATAAGATTAGCAGTAGCAAAAAAACAACAGCAATAATAATAGAACTTACTAGGGCCCAGCAGTTACTACACATGCTGGGATAACCACAAGATCACATAAGCCCCTTTTCCACTGGCTTACTTGAGGCCAGCACGGCACAGTTCAAATGCACACCCCCCCCCAGGAAAATCGCTTCTCCACTAGCGCAAAACGGCCACACCAAGTTTCAGGACCCACTCGGTTGTCGGCCCGGAATGTGGCCGTCCATGGCCACGTATGCTGGTCAGACTCCGAGGGGGTGAGGCAACGCGGCCGGCCAATCGTGAGGGGGTCATGTGACCCCGCTCCTCCCCAGTCTGGCAGGCACACAGCCGGTAGTGTTGTGAATTCATGTGCTAATGCGGAGGGGTGTCACACGCACAGGGGTGGGGGTGAGCACTGGCGTATCAAAATTGAGTTATTAAAAATTGGGCACCAGCCCCTCATGGTCGCGCTACGAACAGTGGAGACACGTTCCCATTTAACTGAACTAAACTTAACTGAGATGCACTTAACTGCAAAAATTAGTTTTTTTTGTAGTGGAGTAGTGGCTATAGTGACCAGAATCTGGGGGACTATCCACTACCCACAGTGTTCAGAAGCGACACGGCCAGTGGAAAAAAAGCTACTCCAAAAGCATTGTTTAGTGGGAGGGAGGCGTGGAAAAAGATGTTGTGCAGGTTGAGAGGGGTCAGGGAGTCCATTTTCCTGCCACTCATGGCATTTTCGAGACTTGCATGGCGGGGCGGGACAGATGATATACACCTAAAAAACAAAATGTTATTGCCCGATGCCTTATTATGTGCATATCAATATTAACCACATTGTCTAAGGATGTGGGGAGGAGGGAGAGAAAGTGTGTTATATTCCAGAAATGACGGAAGATGAATAATTTCTCTCCAGTCATGAGGGATTATCGCTGAGTCTTTTCCCCAACGCTGAATAAGTATTCCTATTGGACCTCTCGTTCTGTCTTCCCATTGGTCCATGTCTTTATGGGGTCATCCTCCTTGGCTGCTGGGCGGGACACTGTTTTGATACCTTGGCGATGGAATGTTGATTATTATGGGATGAGTGTTTCTTTTCTGTTTTGTTTTTTTTGCTTTGTACTGCCTCGACGTGGGTGGAACTATTACTTGATTAATCGTTGACTAATCAATTAACAAATGTAAAGGTGAATCATTTTCTTATTTTGGACATTTCACAATTAGTTATTCACCCTGAGAGATTTGGCCACGTCACAAGCTTTTGCATTGACACAAATAATCCATCAGGGTTGGTTTAAGAGGTTTCAGGACCCACTCAGCTGTGGGTCCGGAATGTGGCCGTCCATGGCCACGCTTGCTGGTCACACTCAACGCGGCCGGCCAAAAACCTGTTCATTCTAGAGCTGCAACCTATTATTTGATGATAATCAATTATTGAAATAATCACCAACTAATTTGATAATCGATTAATCGGAAGTGATTAATCGTTTCCTTCTTTGGCCCATCTTCCGCTCAAACGTGTGTTTTAATATTTGTTGTTCCCAATGCCAGTCTCCTTTCCCAATGTCATGGCCTTAATCCAATAAAGACAACATGTAAGCTTGGGTGAAAACCCAATATGTTAGAATTTAGCACTGAAGACTAGGCTCTTTCATGCTAATACTAAAAAATGGAAATGTTAGCAATGAGTGGAGATAGCGAATTTGTCGATAATAATTCGGGATAATAAATTTACATTGAAAAAATGAACCGATTAATCGTCAGTAAAAATGGGCGATTAATCGATCAAAATAATTGTTAGTTGCAGCCCTAGTTCATTCATTCATTGTGGAGGCTTCTGGGTATCTGAGGGCAGCGAAAAGCTTTGAAAGCATTTTGAAAGTCTATTTAAAAGAAAAAGGTTTTATTTACAAAGTTATCATACAGTTTATATTTTAAATATAGATGTTTGGCATCAGGATAATCTTAAAATCCCATTGCTGCCCTCCAAGACGCTTTTGTGACTAGCGGTTACTGCCCCTCAAAGCAACAATGATGCATTCATTGTGTCAAAAACGAACCCTCATGATGTGGCCACACTACTCGGGGTGAGTAGTTAGAATGAATAAGGTCAAATGTACAAAAAACAGCATTTGCCCTTTTAATGGAAAATCTGATTAGTCAAATAATTGTTCAATTAATTGCCAACTAGTCAACTATTATATTCATAGCAGCCTTACTGTCGACTGCTGTTGACGTCGTACTGAAAATTTAGCCACATGTGGATTAACTGATCGTCACTTTGTTTTACTTCAAGGATATTTTCCTAAAAATGCCAAAAACTCTAGATTTTTTTTTTCACAGCTTTGAGTAGCTGCATGCTTCCAAACTAACTTGACTGAGAGACACTATAGACAAGTTTACGTGCCTATAGACGAGTTTACTTGCGCAAAACACTAAGGGGAGTCATTTTGTCCTGAGC
This sequence comes from Bregmaceros cantori, assembly GCA_900302395.1. NCBI lineage: Eukaryota > Metazoa > Chordata > Actinopteri > Gadiformes > Bregmacerotidae > Bregmaceros > Bregmaceros cantori. Next base: position 9,139 of record OMKY01214070.1, on the reverse strand, counting down.
TTCTGTTGGTATGTAGGTATATAAAGTGTGGTAGTCGGCGGCGGTACGCAGACACAAAACACACAAAACGCACACCAGTTAAAAATCCGACCACTAGATGTCGCTCTGTGACCAGTTACACATCACCCCCCTCGCTTCGTTCAACATTTTACATAACTATTGATGAAAGAGTCAAATCCGACTTGGTTACTCACCGTGGTCACATGTTCTTGTGGACCAATAGGCTGGCTGCTTCTACTAGTAATTCCAAAAGGAATGAGAAAATGGAACGGGTTGCACTGAAAATTAAATCGTGCATTTGTGGGTCACAGATCCGCACGAGAGCATTTGGGTGTGGAATAGCACACCGCAGGTTACCACCATCCTTTCTAAATAACCCTGTAGGTCTGTGCGCCCACTTTTTTTTTTGATAGCTGTTGTGTATAGATATTGTATTTTCTGGATGATGAATCGTGAAAAGAGCGAAAAACATGATATTTTTTACTTCTTTGGGCGGCCGAAGCATAGTTATTCAGCTAACCAATAGCACAAAGCACATACCTGAAAGTTTGGGACATTGTTCCCCAATATGTTTCTAGGTTTTTTTCTTACATATTGATCCAAAAACAAAGGGTAATGAATACAGTTAAATGCACTGGAGTAAAACGGTACCTTCCCACCAATGTGTTCAGTTCTGTGCTTGAAGAAATTAAATCGCAGGTAGCGACAATCTTTCGGTGTTTCGTCTTAGGCCCAATTCACACGGCCATTGAATGACGTGGGGACCTCTGGTAATTCGCAATTACCCCTTGACGTCGGTTATTTTGTCGAGTGTTCTGACGGGATGAGCAAAAGCCTGTCTTTTGCTCAATTTAAAATGCATTATGACGCGTGTACCGTATTTTCGCTTGCCCACACATGCATACACAGACACGCGTGTTTGTATCAACAATGTTAAAGAAATTTTGAATTCAAACCATTGTGGTTTTGCGCCGAATCACAGTAGGTAACTTGCAGTGCATTTATTACTTTGCAAATCGCAGACGTTGCGCATTCGCACGTCAAATGAAACTCGGACATCCTCCACAATTATTCCGAATTACCAGGGGTCCATAGGTAATAAAAGTCCAGTGTGAATTGAGTGATAGAAAGGTGCAGAATTTCTGGTAAAGGGAGTGGACGAGTTGTCTGAGACCTGAAGATCCAAGTCGCTAGTCGCACATATGTTTTTGTTTCCTCAATATTTCGGCAATTCAATTTCACATTCCTGGCCATAAAGTAAAGACTAAATATAAAAACAAATATAGTACACATTTTGAAACCTGAACTGGTCCAGCTCTCGCCGTCGCCTTCGAAGATGCGCGTTGTGCATCCCGAGGTTTTGGCATGAGGGTGAATTTCACCGAGACCCCTTTCACGTAAATGGGATGTGGTGAAATCACACAAATTGGTGAGAATGTACTGTTGCTTTGGACGCCGGGTCTTTCATTGTGTGTGTGGGCGGGGCCAGAGGGAGATGGGTGAGTCCGATCGAACGTAATGATGCATTTATTTTTCGTTGTTTTTTTTTTTCGGCATATGCCAAGTTAAAAAGGGAATGTTTGTTGCAATAATATATATATTATATATAATTATATATATCTACAATCTAACTGAACACTATTTTTCTGTGTGTGAGAGACTAACAAATGTTTCGTGCACATATATAAGACTGTCGGCACAGTTGGTGGATCACTAGTGCTATGCCCAGATGCACCGAATCCACATCATCCTTCTTTCCGTATGCAACTTGCCGAATGTCTACAAACATAAAGATGAAGAGTTCAGATGCAAAACCCCCTCACACCATTTTTGTGAAAACCGAGTTAATTACATTGTATGAATCTTGTCTAAATCTAGAATATGTAAATTAAATGTTTTTGTGAAAAAAAAGTTAAGTAAAACCCGCTCCCCACAGTGTCTAAAATATCACTTTTCATCTGCTTAAATACAAAGACCTGATAAAAAAAAATGCCTTTTTCTCAAAGTGGTCAAGTGGAGTTAGGGGTGTAATGGCAGCTCAGATAAGGTGTCCACGTAGAGGAAATGACCAGTCTTGACGCGGGAATATGTCTAGAGGGTTCATTTATTAAGCTATACTGGACATTAGCCGGGGATCGGCTAGCTAAGCTAAGCTATGAGCTAAGCAGGAAAACATGGCCGAACCACACACATCAGGAAGTATCACTGATTTATAGTCGATGGGAGGGGACATCCGATGACATCACAGCCCGTAGCCAATCAGGACAATGAGGGCGTGGCCTCACATATCCATAACGAGGTTATTATGCATCTGAACTCTTGATGTTTTAGCTTCCTCCCACCTTTGCATTAATTCATATGTCCATTCGTGGCCATGAACGAACGGCAACCATGCCCCTCGATGCTGTCTTCTGTCTATAATACCTCCATGGTCGGAGCTAGCATGCAGCACCTGCAAATCTCACAGTAGCCCCTAGCGTGCGTGCGGAAACACATCACATGCGTGCTTAGCATGCATGCTAGCGTGTAGCACCAGTTACATGTTGTGGTTGTGAACCACGCACTACCAAACGATTCTAACTACCTTTTGTTTGATAACAGATTGTTAACTAATGCATTGTGACCTGCCTTGCCGCCACTGCAAACGTGTGTCTTTCTGAAAAGACATTCATTAAAGGTGATGTTACTTTATTTTGGTTTTGGAAGACCACAATGAATTTGCTTTTGTTTGAATTTATTTGTCATGGTTTTGTTTCTAAACGACTAACTTGAAAGAAAATGAGGGTCATATACGTCTGGCAAATGTTCCCCAGCCAATCATAACAACATTATAATCCCAACATGTTGCCACAGTCAGGGCTATCGAACCAATATTTTTTCCCAATCGATTCATTCCGAACAGAAACTGAATTCAAACCTTTTCCGGTTATGAGTTCCACCAATAAACTGACGTTCCCAAACCGGTTAGAGCAAAATAAATAAACGTTCTCGGAGCGGTTCATTCTGTTCCTGTCAGCTGAAACCCTGGTGTTTCAATTCAAGGTAATGCTCGTGCGGGGGCAGTGGACACCGATGGGACAGACCGCGGCGTGTTTCAACAAAAACTTTGAGCGACGTTAGCCGGTTAGCGTTATTTTTAAATAAGTGTTCCTGTTCCAGAACACAAAAATTATGTTTCTGGTTTCGTTTCTGTTCCCTGGGAAATGCAAAAAGTTCCCGGTTTTTGTTTCTTGAACTGGTTCAAAGCCCACAGTTATTTGTAAAAATTGGGCCAGCTGCTGTATTGTTGACATTTGACCGTATTTCAGGTTTGTAAGTAAAGTGGTTGAGTTTTGGCCTCCCTCCCATAAGGAGCCCAAGTCCCTGAGTTGGGCTCCAGTTATTTTTGCGGACCCCCTTGGAATGTCTTTCGTTATCAGGTTATCTAATAGAGGTGTTGAGGCATGCCGCGGATGGTCCTGGGCGCTGTCCGTGGTGCTGACAATTACATTTGGGCCGAAAGTTGGACAGGCAACCGGGTGTCCATTTTGGCGATACCTTGCACAGAACCAACCGGTGTCTGTGTGTGCACGTGCTTGTTGAACACAAGATGACGAAATGACTCCGATTGAAAGGGTGCTGGGGATTCTGCGGCCCAACAAACACAATTAATTATCTTGCTGCCGAAATAAGAGACTTTCGCAATGTGCATCGTATTGTCAATGCAATTTTCCTCTTCCTTATTTTATAACCTAGAAAAAGTTAGAAAGTAGAGATCCTCTTTATATTTATAAGACGGAATGTTTACCTATCCCATAAACGGTATATTTGTTAGCGGTTCAGACGTCAGTGCAAATTGTGTGAAAATGTTTGACCTTGCAACGGGTAAAAATGTAATAACTGGTCGTGCAATTCTCCCCCACCTATTGCGTGGCTCTCAACTGGCATCAGACTGCACAGGGTGAGTAAATGGCATCCGAGATTTAGCTTTAGGTGCTAATAGGACTCAACCATTCCTTGTAATGAGAGATGCAAAAATGATCTACAAAATGTGTCTTAAAAAAAGTTTAGTGAAAAACGCGTCCTATGGACCCATGAACATGATCACAGCCAAAATGCAGTTTAAAGCCGTCGTTATACCCTACAGTAGGGCTGTGCAAAAAAATCGATTTGAAATCAAAATCAGATTATTTTATTCAGAGCATTTTTGAAAAAGTGAAATCGTCAAATCGGATTTCCGTTCTAACATTGGTTATAATGATTTTGCTGCTCTGGTTTCAAGTTATATGACTAAATAAAATGTATATAAATTGATAATTGTATTAATCCTAAATCAAAGGGTGTTGTGTCTCTACTTAATTCCAAAAATTGACACGATTTGCAAATTTCGAAATATGAAACTTCTAGTTTTTATATGTTGTCCTTTTCTTTACGAAATCGGAAACAAATCGAAAATCAAGATTTCAAAGACACAAATCTTTTATTTTTGGGGAAAATCGTACAGCCCTACCCTACGGAGACGGATGTAATGTGCATGTCCGTTCGACCCGTTGCTCCCGGCGTTTGTGTTTAGAACTGCGTCTGTATACGGAGCTACATAAGAACTCCCCCAGAGGGCGGTGCTGAGTCGTGACTCCCTACTGCCCCTACGCGTTTCATGTGATATTGCGCCGTTTTGCCCGGACCCCAACGGATTGGTAAGGGCTTGACCTACAGACAAACGGCCGGAAATGGAATGAAATGGAAAAACGCACAAGGACCCAACGAGTCCTGGCACTTAAGGGTTAAGTCCCAGTTGTACTCATTGTGATCGTTCCTTTAAGAAATTGGGGCATGACGTCCGAAGGTTGCCTTCCAAAAGTATGTTCCAGAATCTTGGAATGCATGAATATGTATAAGTCCCTATTAAAGGGATAGCTCTATCCGTTACACCTGATCCCACTAACTAAACTAATGGTAGACTCCAGCGTTCTTATAGTGGCGCCCACTATCCGGCAATTTCACCATAACGGTCAGTTTGGTTCTGGCCACATGTGCTCCAGGACGCCCCCAGAGGGTGACTCAGCCGGATCCAGTCACCAAGCACTCAGCCCATCTACTATTAACATGCGGCAGAAATCATTACACTGTCATCTTTAGATAGACTTTATCTACCAGCCTGTGTCTCATTCTATATTTCCAAGCCTCTCTGATGCATGACTTGCCTTCTATCTATCTTGGTCTTCTCCATTTCTCTCTCTCTCTCTCTCTCTCTCTCTCCATGTCTATCTCATTGTCACTAGCCCAATTCGCGGTGCCATTTAATTACGTGGGGACCTCTGGTAATTCGCAATTACCCCCTGACGTCTGATATATATATTGTTTTTTATTCGTGCGTTCTGACGGGATAAGCACAAGCCTGTCTTTTGCGCACATGTGTAGACACATTCACAGACGTCACTCACACATATGCGCTTGTCTGGTTGTATTGACAAATTCAAACAAATTCAGAATTAAAACTATTGTGGTGTTTCGCCGAATCACAGCAGGCTACTCGCAGTGAATTTGCCAGCCGAAATCAGGATCTCGGTGTGTTAGGATGTAATAATTCCGGCGTGAATTACCTGCCGTAATTCGGCAAAAACGGACGTCCTCTGTGTTTTCACACTTCTCTCGTCTTTTCCTGAATGGTGGAGGATGATGCAGAAAATACCAACCGCGTTTCAGAGGAACATACGATCGTTTTCATCGCACATCACACACGCACGACTTCATGACGTACCGTGTGCGTGAAGTTTGTGCATATGCTTGCACGTGTGGCAAGCAAAATTGCGGCACCTGCATCCTAATGTCTTTCAATTGAGTAAAAGACAGACTTCTGCTTATCCCGTCCGAATGCGGCACCACAAAATAACACAGTCGTTCACTTTTCCCGTCCGAATGTGCCACTAAATAACAGCCGTCATAGGGTGATTGCAAAAAAACAGAGGACCCCTCGTAATTCAATGGCAGCGCGAATTGGACTCTTGTCTCCAGAGATGTGACCAAGTCCCTCTTTCAAGTCTCAAGTCCTTCTTGGGCAAGTCAAGTCAAGTCCCAAGTCAAGTCATCAATACAATGCTCTAATTTTAGCTCCAGAATCTGATTTTAATGAAGTCAAAAGCAAGCAATAGTTTTGCTTTTATAATAGCATCGTTTGATTTTTTTGCTACTTTATTAAAATCAGATTCTGGAGCTAAAATGACAGCATGTTAATGATGACTTGACTTGGAGTTGACTTGGGACTTGAGACTTGAAAGAGGGACTTGGTCACATCTCTGCTTGTCTCTCTGGCTTTTCTGTCAATCTGTCCATGTTTCTGCGTCTATCTCTCCGTGTCGTTCTCTTTATTTCTCTCAAACTATCGCTCTATTCTATTTCCTGATCCCTTCATGTGTCTGTATCTCTACAGGTCTCTGTATCGGTCCGTGTCTATCACCGGCTCTAGATGGCGGCAGCAGAAGCCTGCTATCTGCTGTGTGTTGTCAGTGTGGCAGTCTGGTTATTATTAACAACATGGCCCACTTTGAATGAGATCCACATCTCAGTCAAATTAGACACCGAAATAGCCTGCTGGCATGTTTTGCCGGATGAAAATAGATCTCTCTCTTCTGTCTCTCTCTCTTTCTCTCTCTCTCTCACTCTCTCTCTCTCTCTCTCTCTCTCTCTCTCTCTCTCTCTCTTTCTTTCTCACTCTTTCTTTCTCACTCTCTCTCTCTCTCTTTCTGTCTCACTCTCGCTCTCACTCTCTCACTCTCTCTCTCTCTTTCTTTCTCACTCTTTCTTTCTCACTCTCTCTCTCTCTCTTTCTCTCTCTCTCTCTCACTCTCGCTCTCTCTCTCTCTTTCTCTCTCACTCTCTCTCTCTCTCTTTCGCTCTCTCTCTCTCTCCCACTCTCTCTCTCTTTCTTTCTCACTCTTTCTTTCTCAGTCTCTCTCTCTCTCTCTCTCTCTTTCCTTCTTACTCTCACACTCTCTCTCTCTCTCTCTCCCACTCTCTCTCTCTCTCTCTGCCCCTTTCATTCTCTATCTTTCTCTCTGCCCCATTCATTGTCACTCTCGCTCTCCGTGTCTCTTCCTCTCCATCTCTCTCTTTCGCTTTCTTTCTCTCTACCTACCTCTGCCTCTCTCTGTGCGGCTACTTTCAAACATTGAGCGTGGAAATGGTAACATTACGTAGAGATGTCAAGACAGAATAAAGTTTGCAATATTAATATTGCAAACTTTGAATAATAATTCATGTTAATCATCGATCTGATTTTAATTGAAAAAGGAACCGATTAATTGATTAATCGTCAGTAAAAATGTGATCAATCGATGATCAAAATAAACGATAGTTGCAGCCTTAAAATTATTTGCTATGAGGGGGTCCGCGTTGGCCGAGTGGTTATGGACACCGCACCCAACGCGACCCCATTCATGTTAATGGCGCTGCGTCTACCGCAGTGTCACGAGTTCGACTCCGCTCGTCGACTTGTCTGCAATGTCTACCCTCGATCTCTTCAACCCAGTTTCCGACTAATCCTAAACAATAAAGATGGAAAAACGGCGCTGACGCCGGAAAAAATAACTTACATACTTACAAAATGATTTGCTATGAACTGCCACTGTTCAACTAATAATATAGCTTTAACCAGTAGTTTACCATGAGCACCACAGGTGGGCCTTCACCGCAGCCCTCACTGTCGGAAAAGTAATCATCTTGAAACCCAGTATTGAGTCGGTGAATTTAAAGTGCTTAACTTTAGCAATCGTTTTAACTATAACAAGGATGTAAACAATTAGATAATAATATGAATAGCAATTGTTTTACCAGACCATCGATGAACAGACCAAGATGTTAAGCACCGTTACAAAGGAATGATATTTATTGGAGTTATATGCATTTTAGAAAGTCTCACTTTTAGGGGTCCGCGTTGGCCGAGTGGTTATGGACACCGCACCTAACGCGACCCCATGCATATTACTGGCGCTGTGTCTACCGCAGTGTCGCGGGTTCGACTACGCTCGTCGACTTTTCTGCAATTTCTACCCCCGATCTTTTCATCCCAGATTTAATCCTGTCACTGTCTCTCTCAATAAAGATGTAAAAACGGCAAAATTTACTTTAAAAAAAAAAAAAAATGAAAGTCTCACTTTATTTTATTTTTTTTGGGCGCAAGCGCCGCTTTTCATTCTTTATTGAGAGAGATAGTGACAGGATTAAATCGGAAACTGGGACGAAGAGGGGGTAGACATTGCAGAAAAGCCAGACAGGGGATTTGAACCTGTGGCACTGCTCGACCTGTGGTCTGGGGGACGCGCTCTCTCCCCGCTCACAAAAAAGTGATTTTTTTTCCATCGTCAGCGCTGTTGTTCTTCTTTATTGGATAGGATTAGTCGGAAACCGGTTTGAGATCGGGGGTAGACATCGCAGACAAGCCGTCGATGGGAGGAGAACTCACGGCACTGCAGACGCTGCAGTAGACACGGCGCCATTAGCATGAATGGGGGCGCTTTAGGTGCGGTGTCCATTACCACTCCGCCAACAACACCTCCCGGTTGCGAATTCTTAATTTAAAAACTCAAACTTAGTTCAGAAAGTTTGCAAATGGTTCTTGTGTTGTTATTTCTGAGTTAATAACCAAACAGTGCAATGCAACTGAGACCTATGTCCGTACTTGGACCACAGGTGCTTGTGTGTGTGTGTGTGTAGATGTCTGGGTCTGTGTAGGTATGTGTGTGTGTGAGTGTGTGTGTGTGTAGATGTGTGGGTCTGTGTAGGTGTGTGTGTGTAGATGTATGGGTCTGTGTAGGTATGTGTGTGTGTGTGTGTGAGTGTGTGTGTGTATATGTGTGTGTGTGTGTGTGTGTGTGTGTGTGTGTGTGTAGATGTGTGGGTCTGTGTAGGTATGTGTGTGAGTGTGTGTGTGTGTGTGTGTGTAGATGTATGGGTCTGTGTAGGTATGTGTGGTGTGAGTGTGTGTGTGTGTAACTGTGTGTGTATGTGTAGGTGTGTGTGTGTGTATGTGTGTGTGTGTGTGTATGTGTGTGTGTGTGTGTTTGTGTGTGTGTGTGTGTGTGTGTGTGGGTCTGTATGGGTGTGTGTGTGTGGGTGTGTTTGTGTGTGTGTGTGTGTGTGTGTAGATGTATGGGTCTGTGTA
>OMKY01214058.1:0-10350 GCA_900302395.1 Bregmaceros cantori | reverse complement strand
GCGTTATCAGCAGAACGGCACATTAAGAGCGGCGATAAGCTGCCAGGCATAGGGTAGTCCAGCGGGGAGACCACTGGTGACTTCAAACTTTACTCCGTGGTCCCGATAACATGGCCCGTTGGGGTTTACACGCAGCAGTGCACGTTAAATGTACTTTAATGAATGATAAATTCATTACGATTGCAAAGGACTAATGTATGGTATAACCTTGTGTGTGACTTCATGGGCTCCACAGCAGTTCAAAAATACATTTTTGAACTACTACATTTTATTTGGGCAAAATATGTGATTGTGGTGGAATTCTATTTCCCCTGGAACGACCGGTCTTCGCCAAAAGACGGTATATAATAGCAGCACACCATTGTCGTGCAGTGTTGCACTTTGGTACGGTTACAATATTAGTTACTTTGATTTTGCTTATTGGGAAATTAATACTATATATACAATTTATGCAGTTCTACAAGACTATACTTGTTTTAATCCCATGCCCAAATTAACTTCAGTTCATATTTGAACTGATGAAATTCTTTACTGAGCTGTGTGCTTTATTTTTCTTTGAAAATCAGAATCAAAACCTGGAAATCGATATTTCAGAGGCCAAAATCGAGATTCCATTTTTGGGCCAAATCATTCATCCCCAGTTCCTTACGCTAGGTTTCCACAGCACAGTATTTTTTTCCCCGTCCGTCACCCGCAGCGCCGTCCGAACTCCGTGCAAAAAACAAAAGTGTTGTGACCGTCGTGGTATGCTCCACATCACTGAACATCGGACGGACTCCGCGCGGGACATTCCCGCACGGCCCAGAAAATCATTTATTTCGATTTTTCCCGCAGGCACCGTCCGGCGGGAAGGGCGGGTCCGTGAGCAGCGCTGAGCAATCGGCGGACAGTGCGCTCCAGCGCATCAAAAGACAAATGAAATTGTATCTTTTTTTTTTTTTTACTGGAGCATCCTCCTTGCACGCACACACACACACACACACACACACACACAGACACACATAGACACAGACGATCTGCGCCGAACGTCTGCTTCAAACTGTCCATGTGGTTCAATGTTATTTCAGTAGAGATGTAGAATTGTTTAGAACTATCATGCATGGTTTTTGCCCAAGGCTCAACCGTGTGCAAACTTTGCGGCGAGATTTGCGGCAGAAACTGTTTTGGGAGCATGTGTTTGGGTCCCCACCGTTTTGTAACACATTTTATTTAAAATAAAAAGATGAAAACAAAAACCCAACCTTTTCAATGTATAAATGTCTTCCAGACAGTGTGTGTGATCCAGCAAAACCACCCCGAGTGCCATGGCGCAAATTCCCTGGTCAAAAAACAAGAAGGCAGAAAGATGAAAAAAAAACTAGAAAAAGGCATTTCAAAAAAAGCTGCGTGCAATACCAAGTTCGTCCACCAGAGTGCCGCATTCCGTAGTGGTCTACTGTGGAAACCGCTGTTTTTTTCTCGGATGGTGTCCGGCCGGGAAATATCCGGATGGCGCTGCGGGTGACGGACGGGAAAAAAAAACTCTGCTGTGCGTGAGGGGCCATGCATTGCAGCATGGTTCTTGAGACATGAAGATATGGTTATTTGGACATGATATGGGTGGCATGCATGGCAGACGAAGAACACAGCATTCACAAACAAAGAGTTGCTACCCACAGTACCACAGTTCCATTATTCTGTAAGGCTGTGTGGCCAGTCCAGGCCCTGCAATCTTGTTGAAGTTGATGGATTACAGGCAGTATCACCAGATCTTGCGAACAATGTTCAAGAATCAGGGACAAAGTTTGAATTGTTAGTGGTCCTTGCAGAGTGGCCATAAGGAAGTCTCTTCCTGTGGCTTTCTGTGGGATCATTGCGTTCCGAGCCGCCATACGGCTGTGTTTCGGGGTTCAGGATTATTGTCTGTTCTGGTTTGTGAACTTATCATGGATCTGTTTTGCCATGATAAAAGTATTATGGTTCACTTCTGATGAATATGAATTGTAAAGCATTACCTTTAAGCGGAGTAGTCAGTACTCAGCAGGATAACTACTTTTTACAACTAACTTCAACATTAGCTTCCAGCATAACACTGTCATAGGCTTTTACAACACCCCTTCCCAGTTATATTATATTGTAATATATTATACAGGCAGCCTGCTAAAATGTGGATTAAAATTTAAGACGTCTCTTAAGCCAAGTGCACTTAGTCTCAGTACACTCTGTCCGGTCCATAACCTACAACTATAAATGCATTGCATAATCTTTCATCATTAAATAATATATAGCGTGTGTTATTTAATTTTTTTTACGAGATCAGCTCCTTTTTCCACGTCTAACCAACAAAAAAAGAAGAAAAAAAAAATGAACATTTGCTCCCCTGCCCCTCACAATGCGGCCACTGCGACCGTGGAAGTCAATAATAATTCATCTTGTATCCTGCAGCACCGTTTAGCCGACAGTTGAGTCTGGCGAGTTTTTTTTTTTTTTTTCTCACCTCCATCCTGTGTAGATTTATCGAGGTCTTATTTTATTATGTTTCTTTAGTGGACATTCATCCACATAGTTGATGCTGTTGTCTCTGCCTGTCTGGCAGGAAGTCAAATGGACAGGTGCTGTCTGTGTCAAATACTGGTATCGATACTACTCCAAACTAAAAATATTTCTTCACGCCCCTCATGTGGGTCACTGCCTAATGTGGGACATCAAACTACAGTGGCTCTGGCTCCTCCCTGAACTAATGAATGTCAGTGAAACTATGATAAAAGCAAAGAACCGGGCAGTCTACGCGTCCATTATTTACAAATATTGTCATCCTCTGTGCCATCCTCTCATTCTATCCACTGCTTAGTTTGAGCAATATCTGTGCATGGTACACATCTGTGTTCCACAGTGTTCCATCTGTGTTTGGACAATATTCATAGTTAACGGCTCTTTCTACGCTGCTGTTCTGGCGGTAGTGGCACAGCACTGTGTCCCGAGACTTGCGACGTGTGTGCATGAAGCTAAAATGAGGTTGTGATGAGGCAATGATAGTCCAGCACGATGCACGAAGACCGTTAGTAAATATTTTTAAACTTGTTCCAACTGTGTACAAGTTGGGAGATGTCGACACTGCCACAATGTGTTATTCAAGAACTATAAAGGAGAGCTCCAACTCACCTCGACAGCCACGCTTTCTCTCTCTTGGTGGGTTGGCGGCTAGATCAGATAGTTAAGCCGTCTAAATAACTTGAGATGCGATTACGGCGGCAGTGGTGGTATAACACGATTTGATTGACACTTTTTTACCAGACCCAATGATCATTCGAATCACGTGCGATGTGTGGACGATTTGTTGGTTCTGGCTCGTCAAGGTTATACCAATCTGGTTACCGGACAGTGGGTTGTATTACCATTATCCGTAACCGTAGCAGGCATTGCCCGAAGCGTAAGTATAGGAGGGGTGGTACTGAGAAAGTAGATCATTTGTGGCTGTGGAAGGGGCAACAGAGGGTTATGACTGTGCAGACCCATGGCAGGCCTTCCCACATCGGAGGAGGGCGGTGCGTAAATAACCTGTCAAAACAAAGCTTCGTTAGCAGTGATGAGTTGTGCAGCATTCATCTTCTTCCTAGTTTTTGCTACGACTGCTTCGCTGCCTGCAAGAAACCATTTTTCTTTATTGTCAATACGTCCAGCAAAGATACACCAGCAAATTAGCTCCCAGCTCTGGATGTTTCAGTGTAGTGTGTGTATGTACGTGCATATATGTGGATCAAGGTTAAACTTTAATGCATGCAAAAATTCACGTGCCTTCATGCCCCGACCATGAGTGGTATGAGGAAATTCCATATATTATATTTTTTCATATGTTTGCCATCCATTAGACTAAGTGAGAATGGCCCCACAGTAGCTTCAATCATGTACCATATATGAAATTAAACTAGATTCAACGAGAGAAAAACAATATTTCTTTCATGTGCTGTTCCCCAATTATAGACCATTGAAAGTAAATGTTTTTGGAATGACGTGTAGAAAACCAGTTTCCGTAACTGTTGGTGAATGTTGTAGCGTAGGTATATCTCATCGCCACCAAGGTGACCAGACTTATGAGTGTTCGATTTTGGAAAAAAAAAAGTGGATCACAATCTAATAAGGGAATATCACAATCTCACGATCGTATCACGATCTTGGGGGGGAAAAAAATCTGCAAAATAATTATTATACATGGCATACCTCATATAATACAGATATAACATATCTTGTAGACAATATATGTTTAGAATACACATTGCATTTGCCGTGAATGGCAAATACACATGTACAGCAGAGTATCAAGCTTTTTAATTGCAGCAATAATAAAAATAAGTAAATCAAATTGTGTGTATATAATAATAATTTATATATAGATATACTTTATTCATTTTATATATAGATACATTTTTTCAAACCTATTCAGTCGAGAGAGAGACAAACAGAGAGAGGGAGAGAGACAGACAGAGAGAAAGAGACAGACTAAAATTAGACAGACAGGCACGCTGGCACTAGCCACAGACACATCCGTGTGGTCGTGTGAATTGCGCTAGTGCATTTCTGCTGCTGCTGCGTGTTTGAAACAGCGTCAGCGGATTGGCTCCGCCATGTGCACCTACATAGAATGTGTTTCAACTACAACAAACTGTCGAGATCAAGATAAGACAGAAACCATGAAAAAATGGTCTCAAGACCAAGACCGGTCTCGCGAAATAAAGGTCTAATCCCATGTGTTTAAAATTAAAATTATGACCACGCATAGGCGATGCCCTAACGCTGCTTGCTAGAGCAGCGTCGAACAGCTGTGAGCAGACACACATGTGTGTGTTCCACAGCACTGATTTGAGCAAACAAACAAAAACAGCCGTGCAACGGTCCAAGATCGTCAGCTTGATTACCCCTGATGAGACTACAAATGCATAGTGTCCTGTAAATTGAGATTGGATTCCTTGCTTCTTACTGTTATTGTGCACATTCTTCAGAAAATGTTATGTTTAGCTGTGTCCCCAACCTAGTGGCCATGCGTTGAGCGTCTACTTCTGGGCTGGGAGACCAGGGTTTGAATCATGAATGATGACTCCAAAGATTTCAAAAACCGTTCCAACAATGCCTGTGAAAAAACAAATCGGTGTAAACCCCTACATCCCATAAACAAGCACAGAAGCCTAATCTGATAAAACTAACATGGAAATGTTGGTGGGCAAGTTGGAATAAGTTGCGATAATGAAAGAATCGCCATCACTTTGTCCCTCCAAAACGATTTGACTTGGCCACGCAACCCCACTAACCTCGTACTTACAGCCAGTGCACTTACAACCTTGTGCTTCTGCCCTTGTGCTTCTGCTGAGAGATGCTGACATAAAAGAGTATCCATTTTTTAAAATATACACAAATACAATCCTTGTTGTAACACAAGTTAGGATCATGAGACCAGCTCATTCATAGACATTTGCGAACAAACCTTTCAAGAAGTTCTGTGGGCAGTGAAGAATGTGTAGATGCATACAGTCTACAATGCATGATGTTTAGCCTGGCACGTCTAGAATGTACAAGAGGAAAAAAAACACATAAATTATTAATTGGATGTTGCCCTGCACTGTTTCAATGAATTATGCCTCAGTGGATTTGCAATTCTTCATTATAGAACAAGACCTCGACTTATATATTTAGCCTAGAAACAACAATGACTTGCATTTTCTTTGGTTGGCTAGTGTAATAATTGTGTGTTGACTGTTAAGGGTGTGGTTTAATTATTGTAAGGGATTGTGGGTCAAGTGTTAAAACCCCAACATTATTGGGGTTGAATTATTGTAAACTGTAATAGGTTACATGTTATTAAAGATAGATAGACTAGTCCAGTGGCCTAGCGGTAGAGCGCCCACCTCTTGATTGGGAGATCAGGGTTTGAATCCTGTCAATCCTGCCAACTCCTCCCTGCATGACACTCTGCACACATTAAGGCTGGATTGGTGAAAAACACACGGGTGAAAACCCCTCTTCTAATATGCCGTAAATCAGCGCGGAAGAGTAGGCTGATAAAACTAACATGGAAGTGTTAGTGCGCAATCTGCAGAAAGCGGAGATAGCGAAATCATATTAAAGATATTGGGTTAATTGTTGTAAAGGATAGTTGGTGGAGTTGCTGATTTTTTTGTGCTAATAATACCATGCATCTACACAATATCGTGCGGTGAGGTTCATAGTTTGGTGTGGCACTGACTCAGTGGTTTGGTAAGGCACAGAAAGGGTAGCTTATTCAATTGGCTACTGGTTTTCATCAGCCTTCTTCACACATATTAGCGTAAAAATATAAAATAAACACTACACTTGACAGCAGTGATAGTAAGCAAATAGAAAAAAGGGAAAAAAAAGATTTGCATTTATTTTGCGCTTTTCTCCCACATGGTACTCAAAACGCTTTACAATGACTTTTCAATGACACATTCACTGCTGACAACAACAATAATTCAATTCCTTGGTGATTATTGCATTAGCTGTTGATTAATTTCATAATCGATTAGTCATTGACTAGTTTAGTAATCGACTAATCGTTGCACCTCTACTGTCAACGATCAGTCACCCACAACATAACTATAATCTGATTACATGTAGTCCGTTACTCCCTGACCCTGTACACAGAGCCGACAGAGGATGGCCTATCAGGAAAGTCATGTTGTATAGTAACAGTGATGAAAAGTGTTTGGCAGACGGGGGGACATGGGTTAGGACGTGTCCATGATGGAAGTGGATGGGACGTGTGGATTGGTGTCTGTCCTTGGTGAAAATTAAACAAAGATGAGCAACTGGATGTGCTGAGTCCTGTCACTTGGTATGGAAAGGAGACGTGTTGCTTGGTTTATGTCTTCTTCAACTTTTCTCATTTTTAGCTGCGCCCAGCAAGGTTATGCTTTCGGTCGCATTGGTTTGTCTGTTAGCAGGATAATTGAAACAGTTATGCACGGATCTGAATGAAATTTTGTAGAGTTGTTGGAAATGATGGAACAATTGATTACATTTTGGCTCGCATTTCTGTAGCCTTTAAGTAACAGTAGTTTGAGAACTGCTATGAGCTTACTCAACTGCGATCACGTCCAGCAACATGCAGCAGTTGCCTACATTTTGGTGCATTTCTGTAGCCGATAAGTAACATAATAGTGTAGTGAATGCACGCGCGCTGTATTCTGGGCCGCCACCGTTGGCGGTCCTGCATGTGCCTACACGCCTCTATATAAAGAGTCAGAACGAAGCTTGACAATGACTGGGCTCAGTTATTGTCGACCCGAGTTCCTCTTTCCCCAGCTCCTCCACGAGGGGGCTCTAGCATTACAATAGCATCTAGAAGTTTTGGCAGCAGTGACCCCATGGTCTTGCCGCAGGTTTGCACTCTGAGTGCTTCTAGTTTTGAAATCTATCTCTTCTGCAGATGGTCAACGCTTGAATTAAATGAATGCATTTGTTGTGAGGGCTGGGGAAGGGAACTTTTAACTGCTCTTACTAAATACTAAAACAATACTAAAGCATTTGCACTAATGTTTGAAGGTAAAACAAATATTCAAAACACAAATCATATCTGAACACAACAACGTACAAGGTAAAGTGAAATGGCAGTAAATATGTTCTCTGTAGGACGTTGGTGGGGGTCTGCAGCACTGAGTTAACAAGTGTAACCACTGTGCTGCCCAGTAGCTCAGTCATTTAAGCCTTGGTCACGACCTTCAGGAAGTGCAATGCCTGCTGTCTACGTGCAAAAACTTGGTCAAAATGTATGGATCCGTCGTGTCATGTATGTGGTGCGTACGGACGCCTCGTGTTTTTGACAGCACCTGTCAAATTTACAGTACATGACAAACGTTCTCTGCAGTCGGGCTACGTGCTAATCTACAGGCTGTACACGCGGTCACAACAGCCAAGGAGCGCACAATGCACTGACTGTTGTACACACACACACACAGACTGTCGTCTAATAATAGCACCACAAAGTGTGTTTATGTCATCACAATAAAATAAATGTTTTATTACTATAAGAGAACATTGCATCAGATAATGGTAAAACCTTGCGCGTGTACGCGCAAACGCTGGCGTAAGAGACATGTACTTTGGCATTGCGAGTAACATACTCCCTCCATGCGGTTGCCACTACCTCCCCACTTTTAAAAAATGTGCAGCAAACGTGCAGACAAGTAACGTGACCAGGACTTTAGGCAGAGCGATGGAAAGTATGCAAATGCCTCAATGGCATCTTGTGTGATTCTGTTTTATGGTCATGGGTTCGATTCTCCCCACCAAAGTATTTCCCATAAGTCTGCTCCCCATCTTTACCCGATTCTGCTAACCCGCATAAAGCTGAGGAAATGGCTCGAATGGGCCGAAAAACATTTTTAAAAAGGCTTATCACCAATGTGAAAATGACAATTTCCATGAAACCAACAATTTGCAATGTGCACCAATGACTCCACTCTGCAATTTCTGCAAATTCTTCAATTTTTGCAAAATTGTGATGTGTAAATGTTCAAGAAATCCAGTCTCTTGAAAAAGGTAGTTCTGCTCCATGCACATTCACATTACCTCAATTTCTTTCATAAAGGAATGAAGTGCATGTGACATTGTATTCCATGCTAAGCTAAGTGTAATCTAAATTATACATTTTAAAATGACGTAAGGGTTACTCTTTTTTTCTCAGTTACTCGTATCATTACCTCAATCTGATTACGTGTAGCCAATTACAAGACAACCCTCATTGTAGATTTGTGGCGGTGGTGGCTGCAGTGCTGGTGAAGGTGGTTGCACAGGCACTCAAAGAGGACAGAGTTGGAGGGTGAAGCAAAGTTAATGGTTTTCTTCACTCAGGCAGCATCTGGCACATAGTTCAGTGGTTCACGCTGGAGGAAGGCAGAGCGGTGTGGAGAGGAAGGAGATGGCAAGAAAGATGGAGGGAGAGAGCGGTGCTCTCTGCGTATACGCCCATGCGAGTGAAGTTCAGTGAGTTGAAAGGTGTTCAGTCAGAACAAAAACATTTTATTGCATGATCCCATCACTGACGTCTAAAGTCCATTGTCCCCTGGAGAATTTTCTTTTTTAAATTGTAGCGTTACCCAATATCGGAAACTGTAGTAAAACCAGGCACTTTTGACATTAGCCCTGGTGCCACGACGAGGGCTTGTTTCAGCTGTCACAAGGCAGCAAAGTGTACTTACTGATGTACTTTATTCAAATGAGTTACAACTGCTTTAACATTAGGGTCATCAAAACATGAACCTTCAGTGCCAAAGACTGATGTACATGTCCTACAATAGTTTAAAAATATATTCTTATGACCAAAGCATCACGTAAAACAAATGTAGAATATGTAATTTCTAAAGAGAAATGAAAAATGAATATGAATGAGAATTGAAATAAGTTGTTTTGTTTTTTAAAATCTACTAACAGAAATTACAAAACAGATTAGTTTCAAGTTGTCCAATAACCTTGATTACACGTATTAAAAGAGATTCATTTCAACTTTCAAAATATTTTCTTGTAATTTACATTTTTGAAAATGGTGTCGCATTTGGAATGAAGTACAGAGAACTCACACACTTGGGCTTGGAACTAATGAAATGGTGCTTTTGTAAGGCGTGGGTCCAAAAATCGGAAACCAATTTAAAATCAAAATTTGTGTAACGCTGCCGTGGCTATGTCATATGCAAATGATGCAACTAAGGCCTCGTTCAGACTGAAAGTGCATGTTATCTGCTTGTCGATCAGCCCGCCGTTTCTGCGCCGATACCAAAAAGGGTTTTGTTCACACTGAGGCGTAGGAATGGAGGGCATGCGTGTGTGTTCACACATCCTTCAGGTTCTCCGCATCGGAGGGGCGGAGAACAAGCAGCGCAAGCAACGCCTTTCATTACCAACGTCACAGGAGTGCGTTACATCAATCAGCGAACAGCGCCTGCCATTTGAACAGACATGCACCTGCGCCAACCGTTAACTTACTATAACGTATCGTTTTGGAACTACCGGTACAAGTCGTTCTCTCACACTTTCGCATCTGTTGAAATTATTATCTCACACACGCGTTTGATGGCGCTATATGAGACGGGACTTACCCGTCTATATGGCACGAGCCACGGAGGCGCCGTGCGCTTTATGTTGTGCAGGGGGACTCGGTGCACTGACCATTATTAGTGATTTCACGGAACGCAACGTCA
The DNA here is from genome assembly GCA_900302395.1 of Bregmaceros cantori. Taxonomy (NCBI): domain Eukaryota; kingdom Metazoa; phylum Chordata; class Actinopteri; order Gadiformes; family Bregmacerotidae; genus Bregmaceros; species Bregmaceros cantori. The sequence continues at coordinate 166 of OMKY01214058.1, read as the reverse complement.
ATTTGGGAAGCACCTGCCGTTTGTGCTGTTCATTCCCTTTCTGCGTGGTGTGTGTGTGTGTGTGCTGTGCATGTCTGTGTGTGTGTGCTGTGCATGTCTGTGTGTGTCTGTGTGTGCGCTGTGCATGTCTGTGTATGTGTGCGTATGTCTACTGTGCATGTCTGTG
>OMKY01214057.1:0-12274 GCA_900302395.1 Bregmaceros cantori | reverse complement strand
ATAGCCATAAAAGGGCTGTTGCATGTGACGTCAAAGCTTGGCGATGGCAGACATATTGGTGGTATCATCACATTCACATAAGTATACATATACATAGATATTACCATGGATTAATCAATAATAGAACACTTTCAAATGGACCATGTTATGCAAATATCGCTCTCTGCCTGTTCGTCTAACCGTGATGATACCACCATAATGTCTGCCATCCCCAAGCCGTGATGTCACCATGCGACAGCCCTAGTTTTCAGTTTTTAAACTTCATTTGACATACATAATGTCTTAAAATGTATATTTAGGGGTCGAGTCCGAGTGGAGTCCGAGTCTTTAGGGTCGAGTCTGAGTCGAGTCTCGAGTCATTTTTAAAGATGTAGCTCTAAAAGCTTGGAATTGAATGCAGAACTAGATTTTAGTACATGCATATATCACGCTGAGAATGGTTAGTTCAAAGTTAGCTAATGTGATGCAGGTTTATATAGCAATGCAATGATTATGAATAAGGATGGAAAGGAAGCGGAAAAGAATGGATTTTTTTTTAAGCCGAAAAAGAGGGAAAGACTCGTCAAATACTCGTCGAGAGTCAAGAGTCATTGACCTAGATTCCCAAGTCGAGTTTGAGTCTTTAGGGCACGAGTCCGAGTCGAGTCTCGAGTCCCGCTTTTTTGTGACTCGCAAGTCGAGTCTTTTGACTCGAGTCTGCATCTCTGCCGTTGGAGGCATGAGGCCGCAAGAAGAAGAAGAGAAAAGATTATCCCTTAAAAAACCCTTCTCATTGCAATATATCCAGGGACCCTCTGCTCCGGGTCTGTATGCTAATGCATTGTGCTTTGATGACACTTTGCCCACTTGTAAAACTGCGCTCTTCACCGCTCACTCGCGGCACAGCAAATTACTGTGCCGCCGGCCACACGCACTTACACTCTGACCCCCAGCAACTCCACCGTCTGCACACAGACAAGCGTTCCGTTCCTCACATCTTACGATGCTAATGGAGTCACACAAATGCGACATGAGTTTTCATTGCGGGAGTGGAACTGCGAGCTTATAGCCAGCCATAAACTATCACTCAAGTTGTTTTGGAAAAAACAATATTGCGCTGAACGAGACACGTGGAAATGAACACTACCGGGAATGTCTGCCTGCATGGCCCACGCGCAAATTATGGTATATTACCAAAACAAATTAAACTCAAATTACTGTCAGACACAATGAAGCCAAATTGGCATTCATGTAATGATAAGAAGAAATTGCAAAACAAGAATTGACGTTTTGCTCGCAGCGTAATGGGCTCAATAATACTGTTTGAAGGAAAGCTTCTTTGTCGTTTCTGCTGCGCATACATTGACAATAATTACTGTTTAGTGTAATTATCAAACTGCCAAGGGGTTATTATTATTCCATAGCTATGCTACTGGCAGAGTTCCAGTACGGTCATACGCCATATAACCGTGTGTTCAACCCCAACACAACCTACCAGGTCTAATTCGCTTTAGACTTGTCTAATGCGACAAGGGTGCGAAAAGTATTTTCTACAAAAGTCATAATAGCCTGATGGCAATCCATTGGGTGGCTATTCACTGAGAAAATAAGTAATTTGTCCACAAAATTCCCACCAAGGTTCCCAAGAAATGGGAGAGCCACCAGAGGAGACTGTCAAGTGCCTTTTAGGCACACAGTTACACCCCTATGTTCCGAATTCCTATGTCCCGAAATCTCTATTTTCAGCCAAGTTATGGGTCTTAACCCCTACCCTACAATAACTACGGGAATACAGGAAACAAACAACCATCCAAGCTTCAAATATAATATTAAAAAAATTAAAGAATTATCAACCCTGCAGCCACTGATCTCATCCATTCCACTTACACAACTGATCTCCTCAGTTCAGTGTCTGTCTTTTAAATTGTCACTTTTCCCATCACTGTTTTTGTAAATTTTGTATGAATGGCTTCATTTTTCCCACCAGGAACTACAGATGAAAATTGGCTCATTTACAAGATTCTGTCATGTTGATAAATGTGCGTTGTCCCTGTTACAAATAAACGAATACAATTAAAAAAACATTTGTTTTTTACCCAGGCCCACTAGGTTCACCAGGAAGAAAGAAGATGGATGATTTTAAATGCAAGAAAAAATAAGTCACCATGTGAAGCATAGCAACCAGCCTCTATTCTCTGCCAATTATCTAAACCAGAGGTAGGTAGATTGCCCTCTACTGGCAGATTGTGGGGAGTGTCCTTAGTAGCTCTGCAGGAAACCAATACAATAGCACTATACTTGATTATGTTCATTTTATTGGAAAAATATTATTTGAATGATATTATTCTCTGCTATTAAACCTTTTAGGTAACGCTTCCTTTTACAGTGGAGAAAATTACCATGTAATTACATAGTAATTACCATGTAATCATATAGTAATTACTTGGTAACTACACATTGTTACTAAGTAATTAAATGGTAACAACAATGTAAATTACTAAGTTCTTGGTAAGTATTGTGTGGTTGCATTGTAAGTATATAGTAACAACTTTGCAAATACAATAAGGTTATCATGTCATTACATTTGTAGTTATAATTAAGTTATCATGTCGTTACATTGTCATTTCATTTGTAGTTACTGCTTATTTAACAGTAGCTATTGTGAAGTTTTTGCATTGGCAAAATCTACCGTTTGTGTGGTGGATCTTGCACACTTGGTCATTTGGAAAGTGATCTCAGACTGAAAACGGGTGAGCACACCTGGCTAAACTAAAGCTATTACTTTGTAAACCATGTTCGATTCCATAGAGTTACTCTAGAAAACTTCTCACAGGGTCAATGGCAACACGGCCTGAACACAGGTTCATGAGGTATTTATAATAGCTTTGTAATTACTTGCCACCTGTGGCTACAAATTGGCTGGAACTCTTCTGTTGCTCAGAGTGTCACTGAAAGAAAGAATCTGCTCTCCTTGTGTTGATCTACGTTTCATCCATCATTATAAAATGACTGACAAACCACACTTAAATGTTGGTTCAACACGTGTTAAACTAAACGTCTGTTTAAGGAGGCGGGACCTGCAGAGAGGCGCGCAGCTGTGAAAATTCAACTCTGCCTTTGTGGAATTGTCTGGAGGAGCGCGAGTAGGAAAACATGGGTTTGAACGTCTCGGGGGGCACCCACCATTCCAAAATAATTCCATTCCAATAAAGAAAGAAAGAAAAAAAGAAAGAAAGAAAGAAAGGTAGATAGATAGATAGATGTGTGCCCTTTTTTGCAGCCTCCTAATGTGGACTTAATGTTAGACACCATAGTTTGCTTTTACCATAGTTCCACTGACATTCAATAGTTTAGGGAGGAGCCAGAGCCACTGGAGCGTAGGTGACCCACATTAGGACAATCCACCCTAAAGCTTACATAGTGTTATTAGTGGACCAGTCACTGTGAATGTTCAGTGTTGCACATGAGCTGATAAATATATAACTGTGTGGCAAAGATGACTCGCTGCTAATGTCAGTGAATGGAATGAAGTAAACAGTCAATAAGAGACACCACCAGGGAAAATGCAGCAAGCCTGGTGGCCTGTCAGACGATAGGAGATATTTACTCATAAAGCATAACTTAGCCGGGAGTGCTGGTGTTTCTCTGCTGATAAGAGCTGTATAAACAAACAGAACACATGCTGACAACTTGCTGTCTGCCTCCTATAGACATGTTTTCGACCCGTTTCCGGTTTACTTCCTTAACTACCCCCGTTTATGCTCGCCACTTCCGGTGCCATTCATTTTGCCGTGTCTTTGACTATTTTCAACAGGGGTAATCGGTGGGAGCACACGCCTACCATGTTAATTTAAAAGGGTGGTGGTAACTTGTGTTGTGCTATTCCACACCCAAACGCTCTCCCCACCAATGCATGATTAAATAATCTGCACAACCCATTCCATTTACTCGTTCAAATTGAAATTACCAGTGGAGCAGCCATCCCATGGGTCCAGAAGAACATGTGACCACATCAGTGAGTAACTTCCAAGTTGGATTTTGCCTGTATTTCATCAATTTAAAACGGGGAGTGAAGTGGGGTGGATGATGTGTAATTTGTCACTGAGCGAGCTGTAGCAAGCGGATTTTTGTGTGACAATTTATCCACTTTTCTCCACTACGATCACTTTACACAGGGAAATATTCAGACACAGGAAGTGTGTGCTGAAGCTGTCCGGCCAATCGCTATGGGAGAGAGTTAATCAGCTGAGGGGATGCACCTGGATCAATTAGGAATGGATTATGGGTAGGGCAGCAAGCCTCTTAACTATCATGGCCTGCCAGAAATGACGTAAGTACTTTAAATATTTAGTATTAATACTCTACTACTAAACTTGACTGCTGTCAAGTTTGGTTGAAAAGTGAAAAGGCCACATGATAAAGAGGTGACAGTGTTCTGTCTGGGCAGTCAGCAGCAGCCATGTCGCTTGCTAAATGTCCCTGTGTAAATAAATGAATCAGTTCTGAGCAGTAAATGTAGCAGCTCCATTTGTGTCCATGTCCGGTCACAGGGTCAGCAGAGGCGGTGAGACTGGGGATGACAGGCCGTCTGCCAGCGACGCTCCACAGCACACCATTGAATTATTAACAACCCGGCACCTGCTGACGCTTAGTCTCAGGGTTCACATCTGAGTCTCTGGCTGTGTCCGAAATCGCTCCCTATCCCCTACTCTCTACCCCGCCCATATAGTGCACTCACTTATAGTGCAACGGCCGAGATTTCGGACACTAGAGTCGGCGCTGTCAAAATTATTATAAAAAATAATTATAAAAAATATAATTATAAAATTCAACGATCATCACAAAAAGTCAGAAGTACTTACCTTTATAACGATTTGCCGCAGTCAGACTCTATTTACTCCCGCCGTGTCATTTTTTTTTGTAGTTTAGGTCATTTTTAAAACGTCTCGCAATGCATTATGGGTTATATTGCTTCGTGTAGGGTACATCCGATGCTCACTACTTTTTGCGGTGCATTATGGGATACTTTCAGTACACAATCTAGGGTACATGGACACCCCTACACTATATGGAGGATAGGGAGTGATTTCAGACACAGCCTCTGTTTTTAAATTCTATCTGGCTCATTTGTGTTGGAAAGCATAGAAGGAGACTGACCTGAACATGGGACAAATTCCCTTGTAGCAGACTGTTCACCAACATGGATCATCATCATTCTCTGGGGGCACCGATCCAGTGTTATTCTGTTTAGGGTCGACTAGGTCTTGACCATACATCAGTATGGTGAAGACCTAGCAAGTTGTTGTGCCATTGTTGTTGTGCCATTGTTAGTATTGTCTGCCTGTATGTCTTTTACCTTCCTCTAATCCCTCCAGGCAGAGTATGTCTAGTTGTTTGTACGACCAATGTTTTCGAGATCTGCTTTTGACTGATGCACAGTTGTGGTTTTAGGATGTTCCATGTGTCTTAGTTGTTGTCCAAGTTACCAAAAATGCATCTGGACTTTATCTCACTCGTCTTTGTGCGGAAGCATAGAGAACAGAGGCTCACTGGTGCACATCATCTTAGGTAAGGGTGTCTACTCGCTCTCAGCCCCTGCTGCTCCCGCTGCATGCTGGGAACTCCAACCACCCACGTCACGTGTATGCAGATATCCGATCACATTTTTTTCATCGCTTCCGAGCCTTTGATTTTAAAATCCCGATACTGAAAATCCTAACCCAAGTATCTTTTTTTCAAACAGTCTGACAGACTGAAATGTTTTTTTGTGTTTTTTGACTGAAATCTTGTCTGTAACCTCGATTGCCCAAAAATCAGTCATGACACTTTGAAAAAACTGTGATCTAGACCTTATTACAGATCAGAGGATCAGATAATCACAACAATAATGGAAAAAGAAGCATCAGTTATATATGTCAAGTTATTTGTCAGACTAACTGTTAATATATTTAACTGACCTTATAATTACCGGCTTATTACATGGTTATTACGACTATGTGATCATTATCATATAAAAGGAACTATCTATTAATGATATTCTTCCATATATTTATCTCCTTATAAGAGTGATGGTATATCCATGCAACAATTTCATTATCATCCTTAATGTATGTTTATTATATATATTTTAATTCCCCTGACAAACGCACACTGCCCTCGAATGAAAAGCCACTGCCTCCCCATTCTGGCAAATCGACAACAAAATGTTTGGTTTTAGAGCTGAATTACTATCGGCAGTAAATCACATGTTGGTTCTTCGTGCCGTCCTTGGGATAACCACTCGGCGCCGCCGTCCTGTTTGCGGCCGTGTTGCAAATCAACGCCGCGGAAGGAATTTACAACACAACACAGCTTATTGTCCACCGAGGGGAGAAATTGTTTAGCTTCTTCCGAGCAGCGCAACAATTACAGTGCACGAAAAGGTGCTTGCTGTCGGTTTCTCTAAGGCCGCGGTTTTGGGTGCTTGCCAGGCAAATGGGCGTGCCCCACCTACGGCTCACACAGCAGCAGTCTGGCTCTTTCCAAGTCAGCAAATCAGATCTTCTACTTCAAATCCCCGCACCATTGAGTTTAGTGCTCTGTGCAATGGCAGTTCATGAAGTCAAAGCAACAATTTAGTGTGATTTTGGTTTATACGCGGGTGGGACTCGTCATAGTTCAAACTCGACCGACAGGCTTCAGTCCTATCCCTACCCACATCCTCTCCTGTGCAAAGAGGTCCAGACTATTGCCATGTATGCCGAAGGCTGCATTTACAATGTTGGCAATCAGGGCCTGAAAACTAAATTATTTTAACGGTCCGTTCCGAACGGTTCAGGCAGGTCTATATTTAACGTTTTTGTTCTCGGAAACGTTCCACCACCAAATTATTGGTCCTGAACTGGTTCGGAACACAAACATTTTGTTCGTTCTTAAAGTTCCTTATACTGTGCAATGTTACTTACGTTTTTGTAAAAAATATTTTTGGTGGCTGTTCAAACTTCAGAGCAACTGTATTAACGTCATTACATCCGCTTCCTCGTCTGTCCCAGATGCATGGGGCTTAAAGTGGACGAAAATAGTCTTGCAGACATAGGAGATGTTAAAATATAGAAAACTGAAAAATAGAGAACTGAAAAAAATAGAGAACTGAAAAAAAAACATTTTTTTTACAACATTACAACAAGATTTTTTTTTTTCATTTCCGTTTCCGCTCCTTGTGAAATTCCGTAAAATTGTGCTTGTTTCCGGTTTTCGTTTTCGTTCCTTGAACCGTTTCGGAGCCCTGTTGGCAATTGGACATTTTCAAGTGAACCAGACACACCCAGGTTCCTTGATGCATGTGCCCAGTGCCCTGGGTGCGACTTGGGGAAAGGTCAGTCAATGTCTTCCTGGTTTGAGGTGGACACACCCCCATTGTCTGCTACAATTGCACTTTGTCTTTTACAGGGTCCAGATAACCATGTGGGTGTAGACCGAAAATAGGTCTTCCGGAAAGGCATACCTCACTTTCCTATGTGTGCATAGTCCCAAATGGAGGTGAAGTACTTTTTTTTTTATCGTCCAAGTTGTTACAGGACCGAAGTTTGATGACACTTATTTCGTTGTTTGAACATACTTCAGTATGACTTTTTGGTCAGATGTGAAATAACGAGACAGCCATCTGTGTAGCATGCGAGAGACGCGCCTCCCAACACACAGATAGCCTGTGTGATTACAACGATCATTGGGTTTTCCGACCCTCTAAAATGAGGGTCGGAAAACTTTTAAAAAACGTGTCAATCAAAACATGTTATCTAGTCACAGCGCAGTAGGTGGGACAAGCAGCGTGGAGGCGTGACAACCAAACTCCGCCCACGTCTTATATAGCCCGTACAAACTCCGCCCACGTCTTGCATAGCCCGTACAAACTCCGCCCATGTCTTGCGTAGACTCTACAAACTCCCCCTCATGTCCGCGCTGATTGGCCCAATTGGATCCGTACCCGCAGCTTGCCTGATTTTCCCAGACCCAATGCAAACATCTAGCGATGTGCGATGCGTGGACAATGCATTGCTTTTGGCTCGCCAGGCTAACACACAGAAACGTCTGCTGATATAGCCTTCCTGTCAGAACTGCTCCTTAGGAGTGCAGAGCTAGAATTTGTCTTCCGTCGCCGTTTCTATTTGTCAGGTAGAGTGGGCCACTGCCTAATGTGGGACACCTAAGCTCTTTCGTACACAGCCATTAACACCTTTCACCTAATAAGCATCATTCCACTGCTCTCATACATCACTTGAGAACATAGAGCAGGAAGGAGTGCTCTGTTTCCATGGCGACACAGGAAGTGGTGGGCCTCAGAAAGCATTGTTTTAAAATGCCAAGAAGGCAATTACTGTGGAGGGTTAGACTAGCAGACAGCATCCAGACAAGCTCTGCTGTCTCTTCCTGTCCTGGAAAACAACAATAATATTGACACTTTTATCATTGTTTTTTAACCCCTCCCTTGTTTTTGGACATTTCAGCATGACTTGGAATTTTACAGAATTGTCAGAAAGCGGTCGCGGGGGTCCGCGTTGGCCGAGTGGTTATGGACACCGCGCCTAACGCCACCCCATTCATGTTAGTGGCGCTGTGTCTAGCGCATCGTCCCCAGTGCCGCGAGTTCGACTACGCTCGTCAACTTGTCTGCAATGTCTAACCCCGAACTCAGTTTCCGACGAATCCTATCCAATAAAGATGGATAAAACTGTGCTGACGCCAGAAAAAATAACTAAAAAGAAAGCAGAAACGACGGAACTCACATACATACATGTACAGTGAAATTCACCCTCCGCATTTAACCCATCCCTGAGGAGCGGTAAGCAGCCAGTTGCGGCGCCCGGGGCCCAACACCAGAGTTAGTGAGCCAGTGCCTCGGCCAGGGGCACTGAATGGAGCAGATTAACTAGATCATGTTTTTGGTGGAGGAGGAAACCTGAGTGCCCGGGCGAAACCCACGCAGACACCGGGAGAACATGTAATCCCAACCCTGTCTGGGTTGGGATTCAAACCCAGGACCTTCTAGCAATGCTAACCACTGTGCCACCGTGCCGGGCCTGCCCTAATGAAATGCACTTATCTCTATAACAGGTCATTGGCATGGAGCGAAGTGTCTGAATTTGTCGCATAAAATGTTTAAAAATTGTTTAAAAATGTCCTTACTATACTGTTAATTCACTGACTACATATACACGATTACACATTATTTATCCTGCTGCATAAATATTCAGAAATGCCGGCAAAATACATCTGCCCGTGTCCATTTTAATAATGTGGTGGGCATGTAGCCTGGCGAGCCAGAACCTAAGCATCGCCCACGCATCGCACATCGCTAGACGCTTGCATTGGGTCTGGTAAAACCAGGGTCGGAAAACGGAAAAAAAAATGTGTCAATCAAATCGTGTTATCCAGTCACAGCAGTCCCAGTAGGTGGGACAAGCGGCCCGTACAAACTCCCCCCACGTCCGCGCTGATTGGCCGACTGAATTTTACTGTTACTACACTTTTTTTTTCTTTACAGAAACATTTAATTCACACATTCTAGATTTAGACAAGATTCACAAAAGATAATTAACTCAGTTTTGACAAAATGGTGTTTTTTTTTCTTTTTCTGAACTCTTCATATATCGGACCTGCGAGACACTTGCTGGTCCTTTGTGAGCACCAGGGCTCCGAACCGGTTCAAGGAACGAAAACGGAAACAGGAAAACAAACTGAATTTTACGGAATTTTATCGGGAGCGGAAATGGAAAAAGATTTCTTCAACTGTTCTGGAACAGTTGACGAACATTATAAAATACACAAAACTGGTTAAAAGCTTTTATTTTTCGTTCTCTATAAATTTGAACAGATCCTATGTCTGGGAGACTATTTCTGCTAGTGCATCCATCCACTTTCACTGTCAGTCGTCAAGCCCCATGCATCTGGGGCTCCATCTTGTGGACAGACGAGGAAGCGAATGTAATGGCATTAATACAGTTACACTGAAGTTTGAAAGTCCACAAAATAGATTTTGTATAAACTATATAAAAATTTAACTTTGCACAATATAAGGAACTTTAAGAACGAACTAAATGTTTGCGTTCCAAACCGGTTCGGGACCAATATTTTGGTGGCGGAACGGTTCCGAGAACGAAAACGTTAAACATAGACCTCCCTGAACTGTTCGGAACGGAACATTTTAAAGATAATCGTTCCTATTCAAGCCCTGGTGAGCATGACACATTATTCTTGTCTTTACTCATTATATAATGCTACTGATAACCACTGTCTATAAATGTGTTCCAATGGTGCTCCTCAACACACAGAGCCATGCTGTACACCATCTGTTGTCTGTTTAACTGCTATTACTCATGGGTCTCCTATGAATCATTTCTTTCAGAGCCTCTAACCAGTGACTATAATATCACTTTGTTTTCCTACATCCGCTGGGTAAAATGGATACTATAGGCAGTGGTGTAGTGGGGATTTTCAAAGTGGGTTTATGTCATTTGTGACATCATCGATTTCAGGTTTTTTACGTAACCTTTGATTGGTGGTGTTAGGGGTGCGGGGCTTGGGATGTCTGTGAGCTTGGTGGACTTTCAAACTTCAGTGCAACTGTATTAACGTGAAACCGGGTTTAAAACCATTTACATTCACTTCCTCGTCTATCCACAAGATGGAGGCCCAGATGCATGGGGCTTGATGACTGACAGTGAAAGTGGATGGAAATAGTCTTCTAGACTTAGAATATCTCAAAGGAAATAGAACAAAAGAAAAAAAAAACGTCTTTAACCGGTTCTGTGGATTTCTTAATGTTCCGTTTCTGTTCTGGAACAGTTGAAGAAATCGTTTTACCTTTCCGTTTCCGCCCCTCGTAAAATTCATTGAACCGGCAAGTGAGTGTTTTAATGCAAATTCCCATTACTGGGGATTCTATTAACATACAGAACTTTTTTTTTGAGTGGACGGCGTACTCCCACGTGCCACGCCCAGTACACCCCTGACTATAGACCAATATTATGCAATAATAATTTACCAAAATAACATTTACTCACCTTGAAGGGAACGAGACTTGTGAAAATGTTTTAAATCAGGCAAGAAAAACAAAACATGCCAACAATATTCTCTACCTGATGGTACAGATTACAACTTTTCAAAAAAAAAAAGTGGATTTTATTACACAAAAGGCATGCATACAGTATTATCAGCAAAAGCATTTCAGCTACTGCAGCTATGGCTCCTTGCAAATGTGTTTTTTGTTCTCATAAATATGTTTCCCTGGCTTGTAAACTCACTAAATATTACAAAAGATAAAAATATATGGAAGGCACCGGGCCGACTGTATCAGCACTAAGTTCCCGCTGGGTGTCGTATTGGGGCGCGCAGCGGGGCGGTCGGAGCCTCTCTCAGCGATTATGACTGGGCCCATTTCAAAGAAACACACACTGAGAGGTCCTGGGGAGTGCACACACACGCACCGCTTAGAACCACAACAGAACCGGCCAGATACACTTGAAAGCAATACTGGGTTAAGACCGAACACAGTGGTGTGTGTATTGGAATAGCTGCTAACTCTTTCATTGATAACTACTCTTAAGAAGCAGGGCTTTGAACCGGTTCACGGAACGAAAATGAAAACAGGGAACCTTTTGTATTTCCCAGAGAACAGAAACAAAACTCGAAATGTTATTATTTTTAATGTTCTGGAACAGGAACACTTATTTAAAAATAATGGTGACCGCTTAATACCGGTTTAACTTCGTCCCTCAAAGGAGGGCACTTTGAGATAACTTCAAAAATAAAACAAGAGTATTAATAAAATCTACCATGCAGTAGTGAAGTATGAATCGTCATGGGACTGTCTGGAGCGTGTGGTTGTGGGCTCACCCTGAATCGCAATGGGACGTCGGCTGTAGAGCGCTACCAGCAGCGGGTCACTGTAGCGATTCGTTCTGGGTTCGCCCCGGCACACAACTATACCTCAGCTGTAGAGCGCGACCAGCGGGCAGCAGCGAGTCTCTGTAGCGACTTATTGTGGGTTCACGACTAGAGCCAGAGAAAGATCACGACTAGAGCCAGAGAAAGATCAAGAAACCAAGGCCCCACCGATGTAAAGGCCCTGGCTGTCAACCTCCACGTCCACCACGGCTGTTGACACACACGGGCCGACGACTGTCTGAATCAGCACTCAAAAGTGTCGGGGAGGGGCCCCAGCACCACGGATAAACACCACAACACTTGTAACACAACAACCCTTGTCTGACCATCAACCATATCACCAGTAGAATTCACTGTGAGTGAAATGCCCACC
>OMKY01214054.1:2500-10848 GCA_900302395.1 Bregmaceros cantori | reverse complement strand
CTGCTACAGACACCAGAAGTGTGTTTAATTAGGGTGGAACAAGATGGACACTATATATAATTTGCATAAGCAGTAATCGCATTTCCCATTTTATTGACAGGGTTAGCTTCGAAAGTAGACAGCGACAGCGAACAGGGGAAGACATCGCAGAGCAGAACGTGCAATGTTGCCCGTGCCTGTGAACTAAGTCACAGGCAACATACGTGTGCTGGGTGTGCCACAGAGCCAGCACTAAAGTGATATCCTGAACATATCTTTTCAATGAATCTAATTGTGAAAGGGGAGTTGCAGTGTGGGTTTATCAGCGACGCGGTGAGAGGTGCTACATGACAGCGTGACAAACTGTCTTAGGTGCTTGTCGAGGCAGACTGGGGTTGACATGTCGTCGACATATTACAGCTCTCCCTCACCTTCACCCCTCAGTTCCCCAGACACATATCTACACATAAATATACACATGCTTAGCTTGGCGAGCTAGAACAAATGAATCGTCCATGCGTCGCACGCAACGAGAATGATCATTACCTGTGCCGGGGCAGAGCCGCGAAGCAGGTTATATTTTTTGCAGCGTTGGTTGGTTTGTCTGTCCCCAAGATAACTGAAAAATGTGTGCACGGATCTGGATTACATTTTACAGACTTGTTGGAAATGACACACTGAATAATCGATTAAATGGTGCATTTCTGTAGCCTATAAGTAACATAATCATACTTAATCATCAACTTACCGATAGATCGCTAGGCGCTTACCGCGGTCATGTGATCAGACTTCTGGGTCATAGGGGCCGCTGGGAAATGTAGTTGGCATGTTCGCTGGTGGGAATACAGTCTATGGGTCACTGGCAATCACACTACTCCAGCGCTTGCATTGATAATGCATTGTCACACATACTGCTAGCACTAAAAGTACAATTTTTTTTTCTACCACTACGGCGCCGGTTTGCAATCCCTAAGTGCTTCTAGTTTGGTCTGTATTAAGCAGGCTTGAAAAAAGTGTCCAAAAAAAGTTATCAAATCGCAGCGTAGTAGGTGTGTGAAGGCCCACGTATCAATGACGAACAAGATCGTGACGTCAGACGAGGCAGCCTGCTGCCATTTCAGGTGGAGCGCGCGCCGCTCTTCCGCCTTGTGACACGCGGGAATCGCCGCGTGCAAGACACACACACACACACAGACATCAACACACACAGCAAAGCAGCCCGTGTTGATAAGCACACGTGTGTGTATGCCCCGCTGCTGGGCACGATCTTGCACGCGTAGAGAATCCACTGGACCGTGGTGTACACGCCCGCGTATACGCGCACATGTGCTTATCAACGCGGGCTGCTTCGCTGTATATGTTGATGTGTGTATGTGTGTGCGGCGGGATTTGCGAGGTCTCTGTAACGAGGACTTGAATATTCTTTTATATTCTCGATACGGACCATTTCTACCACCTATCTTCTTTTTGTTCCTTTTGTTCGTTCAGATTTTCTTCCAAAAATAACAACAACAGGCTAAACATAGAATGAATGACTGAATATTCAATGGCAGTTTTGTGAATCAAATGACAATTAGGTGTGTGCAACTGCATGTGCTTTAAGCAATAGTTGTGCAAGCCACCGCGACATCCCCGATTTTGCTACGTCGGGACGCGGACGCGAGCAAACCGGTCGAAATGGATGCGCGAGCTATGTGCGAGCTCGCCGTGCATGCTCGTGTTAATAGGGATACTGATCGTCATGCATTCGTTTAACTGTGGGTGAAGACGGTGTGAACAGTGCGGAAGCCTCCGGGTCCGTGCTGCAAATTGACACGCACTGGCACGAGACAATCGTGTGGATTGCGGCCCACAAAATCAGGGCCCCTTTAGGGAAACTCAGGGCCCCCTTGGGACATACATCTAACCGGCATCCGACTACAGTACACCATATATGTACAGCATGCATTAATGTATGTATGTGTGCACATTCACAAAGGGATGTGCGGGGTTATGTGTAAGCACGGGCCTGGAAGTGGCACTATGTAACTCAATGGAGTGTGTATAGCATAGCAACAGCGGCAACAAACAGTGGCCAGACTCACGTCTGTGTTTAGTCTGCAGTCTATGGGAGCAGGGTGTCTCCGGCTACACGTTGCCTCTTACGTAGACTAAATAAACCACCCCGGGGGCCCGGCCCTTCATGTCCTCAGACCGTCTGTAAACAAGGATTAACAAGAGCAGAGGGAGACGCCGATAAAGGAACATAAGAAGGTCCGCACACATGCACGGCACACGACTGGACATTGAGAGACTGAGAGGTTAAGAGGCCACTTAAAAAGGTTAATAGTATATACATGAGATCCCTAGATCTTTTATCTATCTATCTATATATCTATACTTTAAATATCAAATCAAATATGTCTTCATTGGCATGGTAATGAGCATCATACATTGCCAAAGCATACCTATAACAAACATATAATCAGCGATGCGCAGTAATGCATTACATTTACTCCGTTACAATTTTTGTGAGTACTTTTTTTTTTACATTTTTCACAAGTTACTTTCTACTTTTACTTGAGTAAATTCGAGGTGAAAAAACCTACTTTTTACTGAGGAGTCAGCAATTTGCTACTCCTTACATTAACTTGTCCTTTAGCGTTCCTGTTGGGAACTGTTGGCACATATGTTGGCGTCATATCTCTCTCTCCCTCTCGGGCTCTCTCTCTCACTCTCTCTCTCTCTCGGTCCTTCTCTATCTCGGGCACACTCGCTCTCTGCCAGGTGCTTTCTGTCTTGCTCTGTACTATTTTTTTCAATTTTTTTTACTCTAAGTTACTCAGTGATTTCAATACTTAAGTAACTTTTTTTGTGGAGTACTTTTTCAGTTTTACTTGAGTAACTATTTGGATGACTACTTTTTACTTTTACTTGAGTAACATTTTGCTGAGGTAACATTTCTTTTACTTAAGTAATTTTTATGGCTATTCTGCCCATATCTGCATACAATATACAGCAAAATGTCATTTAATGGGAAAAAAAGAGACAATATAAAGCTTATATACATAACAATGTACGCACTGTATAGTGTTTGTAATATACTTCTGTGCAGCATGTCTATCATCCATACTGTAATAGTAATATGTCCTCATATCAACGAACATGAAGTTTTATCTCTCTGCTGTCCACTGGATGCATGCATGACCTGGTATATTTAATAGCACTAAACAAATTCAGTGTCAACTTAAATAAAACAAATGATGATAAAAATAAATAACAAAACAACTTGCAATATAAATGCTCTGTTCCATTATTCCTGTCATGTTGAAGCAGTGAAAACAACAAATGAATGATGTATGGAATATAACCTCACAGCCTCACAACGGAGTTTATTAGGTTATAAGACACTAACTAAAGTTATAATAATGGAAGTGTCACTCGAGTTAGAGTAAAAATACATATATCCAATATGCTCGCGAAGTTCATGTTTTCATTAGATATGCGGTGGGGTCGTCCCATGATCTTAGTCCGCTGTTAGTCCGTGTCCGCGTTCTTACCTGTTGAAATGCGCACCTGAATTCCTCAAGCCTGGATTGAGTCCTAGCTTTTTGCTAGGATCTTTTGAGATTGAGTCTATTCTGCTGTTTGCTGCGCACGTGAATTCCATTGCATTCTCACCCAAAAATGTACTATGAACTTTTCTGAAAAGTCCAATAGTCTAAATGTATTATATTATTTATTTATTCATGAATGCAACCTTAGAATCGTTCCAGAATCGATTCAATGCCTCCTGAATCCTAATTTAATCGTAGCGGGGCCTTAAATTCAGACTCCTTGTGACTTTACAAAAATATTTGACTAGCATCAGCCACCTTGAAACTGAACTCTTGTCTTCACTATATCTCATATATTTTATTAACATTTTTATTCAATTGACTTCAGTGCAATAAATGTCAGCTTCAATAAAAGGTAGTTAAGGGGAGTGAGTGCGTGTGTGTAAATGTGCTCGTATGTGTGTGTGTGTGTGTGTGTGTGTGTGTGAGTGCATGTGTAGATGTCTGTGTGTGCCAGTATTGTGTCACTACTTTCATAGTGTGTTTGTGTGCATGTTTGTGCATATGTGTTTGTGCTTTGTGCATGTTTGGGTATGGGTGTGTGTGCGTGTGTTCATGCTGTCTGATGTGCATGTGATTCTGTTTGTCGGTGTGTGTCTGTATGATTATGTACGTGTGTGATTCAGCGCGGATGTCTATGTGCATGCATAAGTGCATCTGATGGTGCATGTGTTGCTCTGTGTATCTGCCAGTTGTGTGTCATTATGTTTAAACTAGGTATGTATGTGCCTGTGTGTAAATATATGTGTGTGTGTCTGTGTGTGTGTGTGTGTGTGTGTGAAAGTGTATGTCTGTGTGTGCCAAATGTGTGCCACTGCCTTCATACTGCATGGGTGGTGTGTGTGCACCTGTGTGCTTGTGTGTGTGTGTGTGTGTGTGTGTGTGCAGTTTTTATGCAGTGTGATCCTGCTTGTGAGTGTCTGTGTGTGTGTGTTCATTCGCACGCCTGTGCCCAGACGTGTGTGTGTGCATTTTTTATCAGCGCATGTTTGTGTTTGTGTGCATATTGACTGGCATTATACCAGTTTGATGGTGATGGCTGGACTCGGGCAAGAGAGTGACACCTGTCACGGACACTCTGTCAGCAGAGCACACCTCACCCCACCCAGACCACCTCCGTCTCTCACCCAGACGATCACCATCATCACCAGACAAAACACAGATTTTTTTTTTTTAAGTTTCTGAGACCATCCCAATATGGAAAGATTACTAGCCTGGCATGCTAGAACAAATGAATCGTCTGAGCATCTCACGCGACTAGAACGATAATTACCTGCGTCGTGGAAGCAGGTTATGTTTTTAGAGCCATTGGTTTGTCTGTCCCCAGGATAACTGAAAAAGTTGTGCACGGATCTGGATGAAATTTTGTAGCGTTGTTGGCAACGGAAGAATTGATAACATTTTAGTGCATTTCTGTAGTCTATAATTAACATAATGATACTCAATCACCAACCCACCGATACATCCCTTGGCTCTTACTGTGGCCTCGTGACCAGACTTTGACCAGAGTTGCCGCTGGGAAATGTAGTTGGCTTGTGCTGAGCATGTTCGCCAGTGCCGTCAATCTCTCTACTCTACGAGCACTTGCATTGATAATGGGTTGCCACACATACTGCTAGCCCTGAAAGTACTATTTTTTTTTTACCACTACGGCGCAGGTTTGCCATCTCTGAGTGCTTCTAGTTTGGTCTGGATTAAGCAGCCTTGAAAAAACTGTGGTAGCAGTGCATCTCTTTGTTATTCTCTAAAATGCACAGATTCAGATAGATTACATCGGAGAAGCTTAGAGCAGCAAGAATGGAAGGTGGATGAAGATATGTAAAAACAAAAAGCACTCAGAGATTGCAAACCTGTGCCGTAGTGGTACAGAAAAATTTTACTTTTAGTGCTAGCAGTATGTGTGGCAACCCATTATCGATGCAAGTGCTCGTAGAGTAGCACGATTGAGATTGATGCCAGCGGCGAACATGCTCAGCACAAGCCAGCTACTTTTCCCAGCGGCCGTTGCGTTGCGGAAGTCTGGTCTCGTGACCGCGGTAAGCACTTAGGGATCTAGCGGTAAGTTTATGATTAAGTATGATTGGGGGTCCGCATTGGCCGAGTGGTTATGGACACCGCATCTAACGCGACCCCATTCATGTTAGTGGCGCTGTGTCTACCGCAGCGTCCGCGGTGTCGTGAGTTTGACTACGCTCGTCGACTTGTCTGCAATGTCTACCCCGGATCTCTTCAACCCAGTTTCCGACTAATCCTATCCAATAAAGATGGAAAAACGGCGCTGACGCCGGAAAAAATAACTTTAAAAAAAAAAGGATGATTATGTTAATTATCGGCTACAGAAATGCACCAAAATGTGATAAATTCTTCCGTCTGTCATTTCCAACAACTCTACAAAATTTCGTCCAGATCCGTGCCCAAGTTTTTCAGTTACCTTCGGGACAAACCAACCAACCAACGCAACTGAAAACATGGTTGGTGCAGGTAATAAATAAATAAAGTCAAACGCCAATAAATATACCAAACACCATTGTGTGTCTACAGGCATTGTGTGGTGTAATGGGGAAAGTAGTTGTAAACAGGAATATATTATAACATGTGTTGTTGGAATGAATTCACTCTCCGGCAGGGGACAAATTCAATCTTTGTTATGTGTAAAATGACTGGGTGTGCGCCCATGTGTGTTTATAATAAAGAAATTGAGTCGCACACACACACACACACACACACACACACTAAGAAATAATGGGGAAGCAGATGCAATAAAGATAGATGACAGAGATGGGAAGACAGTGAGATGGCCAGGAAGCGTGTATGAGTGACATGCGCACAGATTGTGACGTTATGCAGCGGAACCACACAAACTACCATGGCTTGTATCAGTGTAACGAGGGCGGAATGTAATCGAGTATATGTACACAGTGATCGCTTCGACGGTAACAGGCTGTACAGCCGATTACCGTAGGGCAACCAACTGTTTATATACACCGTCGTAGAGCACAGACTTTAAGGTCATGGTGTTTTCCTGTTCTCAATTCCTGCTGGTCCTGTTGCATGCTGGGAACTTCACCCGCTTACGTCATGTGCTTTCCTATCCAATCATATGTGTTGTGTGATTATAATGCAGCAACCCCCGGTTCGTTTCACACTCACTACAGTTTCGCCTTGTTGAATCACACATACCTCCCCTCTTTCGGAAACTCCGACCGTGCCCACCTAGTGGCCATAGTATACTGACTACCTCAGGTCATACTTTATTTATTTTTTTACTATCGAGTACCTAGTCAAAAGATTCTGTATGCGTGATCCAGGTCACAGCACCAATGTAACGAGGGTGAAATGGGTAAATGAGTATACGCACAGTGATCGCTTCGTCTGTAACAGGCTGTACAACTGTTTATATACACTGTTGTAGTGCACAGACTTTAGGTCATAGTATTTTGCAGTTCTCAACTTCTGCTGCTCCTGTTGCATGCTGGGAACTCCACCCGCCTATGTCATGTGCTTTCCTGTCCAGTCATATGCATTGTGTGATTCTAATGCAGCAACCTCCGGTTCATTTTACCCTCACTACATCAGGAACAGGTGAGGGCCACTTCACTCTTAAAGGACACATACCATACACATACATACCGTTAAGTGGTATACCTTCCCAGTTCCAACTTCACCTTTATTGTATAGGGCTAAACACAGTCTATACTACATCTATATGGAAGACCTTTAAATGGACAATGCTGTGCAAATATCACTCCCTGCCTGTTTGTCTGACCATGACGCTCCACTAAAATGTCTGCAAGAGCCCTATTATTTTTATGTGATTTTTGGAACAATACATACATATTGGCGACTCATTGACATATATATTCATTCATTCATTATGTTCTAACAATCTTCACAAACTTAGTTTTATAAAGTGGGTGTTTTTGTTTTCTGTGGAAATACTGAAGCTGACAGAGGATCCAGTCTGGTAACCGATCACATGGATTTCCATGACTTACTCAACGAGCACAGAGAAAAGAGATGCATTGAAGGCCTGAGATAGATAGATAGAAGGGGAGATCAATAGATAGATAGATAGATAGATAGATAGATAGATAGATAGATAGATAGATAGATAGATAGATGGATAGACAGAGAGAGGGGTCATTTTTGTTGCATGAAGGTATACAGATTTTTTTATGTGTAGGTATGTGTGTGTGCATGAGTCTTTCTACAATTTGATGTGCATTTATGTCAATGTGTGTGTGTGTGTGTGTGTGTGTGTGTGTGATGTCTACGGGTGTGAGTATATATCTGCCATTGAATCTGCACGTTTGTCCATGTGCCTATACGTGCATTTGTGCATATGCATCACCTCACATTAAATTCCATAAACAGATAACAATTTGCTCTCCCTCTCTCTCTCAATCTCTGTGTGTCTCTCTCCCTTTATCTATCTCTCTCTCTCTTCCTCTCTATCTATCTCTCCCCCTCTCTCACTCTCTCTCTCTCTCTCTCTCTCTCTTGTTGGCTGGTAAAGCAGCTATGCAGCCTGGCTGTTTCCAGGTAAGGATGGAATGTTCCCGGACATGCATAATTCACCACAAGGGAGATGGAGGATGGTGAGGGAATGGAGGCAAGTGAAGAGAGAGAGAGAGAGAGAGAGAGAGAGAGAGAGAGAGAGAGAAAGAGAGAGAGAGAGATAGAGAGAGAGAGATGCAAGGAGGTGCAAGTGATAGAGCGAGCCAGAGAGAGAAAAATACAGAGGGAAATGGAAATCATGGTGAGTGAGAATGG
>OMKY01214051.1:0-16380 GCA_900302395.1 Bregmaceros cantori | reverse complement strand
CGCTCATTATAACTTTTTTTTCCCATTATAACCGAACGCCAGCATCATGACGTCACTGCGCCGCCATTTTGAGAGTTCCGCTAGGTTTTATGATACTGGCGTGATCGGGGGTAGTTGTAGTTCTGGTGTGTGAAATTTCTTTACAATCGAGTAAATCTGTGATTTTATATCGCCTTTCTTAGGCAGCACATTTACCGTGTCTTCAGCCCAAGTCGGCCGTTTTAGAAGCTCTGCAGCCGGCCGCCGAATGTTGAGAAGAGTTGGTTTATGGTTTATGGAGGCCCCGCCTCCTTGCGCCCACCGCACCGCTGGTGCCCAATGGAAGTCTGTCTCTTGAGCAAACTCTGAGCTGGCGGTAAAAGTTTCACGGTAAGAATATTTAAAAAATTATAATGTTTATCTTCTTGGGCATGCCATACATCATTCTTTTCAGAACAATCGTGGCAACACGGAAAAAAATACGAGGGAGTGATTATATTTTTCTCTCGCCCGCGAGACGCGATTTTCGACGTAAAAACATAACTTTTGTTTAGAAGCCTGGATAAGTGTGTGTGTTTCTGAAAAGTTACTCGGTCTATCGTAACCATATTTACAGATTCTGGGGCCCACTTATCTACAAACAAACTGGAATTTTTATAGAATTTTAGAACAATGTTTACCTAGTTTAAAAAAAATCCAAATTGAAATGTCTCAAAATGTTAAAAATAATGACTCCTAACAAAATTATTAGAACCCAAGATTATATATATTTATATTTGTTTTGTGTAATGTAAAAAAAAAATCACCACTATCTATGGTTTTTTGAAATACACTGAAATTTGGGACCCCACATTTTTTTTACCCCCTCCCACCCATTGGGGGGTGGGGGGGGGGTACGCATCACATCATAAAAATATTTCAATAGTATAGGGTGATAGCTTAGGGGGTTTGAAAAAAAGGAGCCAAATTGTGTGTAGCTGTGACAATGTTTGTTCTGTTAAATCTGTGCTTATTTGATGGTATACTTTATTGTAGGGGCCCAGGGACTTAACATTAGAATAAATAAATCGTAACGTTAGATAGGCTGCCAGTAGAGCTTAACCTAGACCAACTAACCAGCAGCACCAGAGAGAAGTGGGGAAAATTGCCTAACAGCAGCCCTGCCTGCTTTCCCATTCGTTCGAACATAGCTCGGACTTGTTAATCTGCGTCAGAGGGTTGTCGCCTCGACCCGGATTAGATAGGGGTGTGTTGCGTGCGAGCAGTGAAGTGTGCGTGTAGTGTTTGCTGTTTCGAGTGATATTGTATTTGCAGTGTGCCTTTACCGCTAACCATCACTGAACGCGTTGTACTTTCTTTTAGGCCAGCCCGGAGTGTTTCTTTTAGATGTGCGTTTTGCAGTGCTGTTTTATTCGGAGGCTCAACACAGCTAAGAGGGGAAGGCAGAAATGGTTGTCCCCGTGCTCCAGGCCCTGCCGACCACCAGCCCCGCAAGATAAAACAAAAAGTTTCAATAAACTTGACTGGCTTTAACTAGCTTTAACGTCTGTCTGCACCCAGGGCGCTTATACCGGCCGATCTGGGGTATAACGTTCCTTTACATGTGTTTTATACACCACTCTACGTGTGTTGTGCAGACTGCAAAGCAAATGGCATCAATATCTGCTTTCGCTTGCTGCTGTAATTTGAAATGTTTTTTATCTTATACAATATTTAATACCGTGTGTTGATGTGCGGGTGTGTGTAGGATGCTGACGATATAAGCTAACCTTTTTGGGTTCATATAATTGTAAATTGACTCTGGTAGTCAGTGCCTCACCAAGCATAAACCTCACGTCACTGTTCTCAAGGCTCAATCAGAACAAAGCAGTTGTACCACTTAGGGTGCACAAAGGTGTTCTCCAAATTTGATGCCGATTGTCAAAGGGACCTGCTGTTCTCAGCACTCATGAAACTGGTCTTGATGGACTGGATGAATGCGCGCACGAGGAAGCCGCATCTTTGTGCACGCCAAACATGCTGTAGAACATTGTAGCCAATCCACCATGATCAAGGCAAATTGATCATGGTCAAAGAAGTTCTTGTCTTAGCACCGTCTTCGCTGACTCTTCAAGAGGCTGAACTAAAGCAGAGGTGGCTTGAAATTGGACAAGGTCAGAGGCAGGCAGGCAGCCATGCTATTCTCATGCCTTTACAGGATGTGAGACCTCAGCAACAAAACTGCTTGGCAGACATGGGACATACAGGTCCATTCCTAAAAATTAGAATATCATGGAGTAAAAAGTTGGTTTATTTTCACAATTCCATTCAAAATGTTAAACTTATTAGATTCAGGGCACAAAATTGTCAATAATTTCTCCATATTTACAAAACATTGGCTTCCAGCTATAAACCCCACAAAAGCAGGATTTCATAAAATTAGAATACCGTGAAGAAATCAGCATTTACTTCCAAATGATTGCAGGGCATTGATATTTTAAACAGAGTCAATCATTAACCCAAAACGCCTGCACAGGGGTCCCCAGGTGTTACAGGTTGGTTTAATTCTCAGTTCACCTAACAGCACAGCTGGTACTGTGGATGACGGCAGGCTCGACATGTTTGGCTTTAACAGTAAAATGACCCATTTACTGTATCTAAGAACCGTAGACATGTGCTTGGTAGCAAAAGATCAGCAATACCCAACTTTATATTCAACTTCAATATATTGTTACGTGAGAGCGCAGCGTTCAGTGAAGTCTCGCAGGAGTTTGGCGAGACTATGAGAGTTCCCACACGCCTGCCAATTGCCCATCAGTCTTGCAGTTTACCTTTACGGATCGTCACTTGGGAATTACTATTAGTTGTTCCTGGAAGTCAGACTTACTTTTATCACTACTTCTAGCTGCGCAAGTCAATTAGCGTAGCTAGCGATCGGCCGGTCGCGAAACTGACGCAGTTATCTCAGTATTAGCCGGGTGGGGAAACCACACAGTCCTGTACCTGGCGATCTCCCGCCAGCCCCACCGCCTCCCAGCCATCCTGTATGAGAAAGCCACGTAACAATATTTATGGGGAATTAAATGCATTTCGATTTGTGAGGGAAAAAAACATTGGCAGCGCCAAAATCAAAGATGTCTGTCCGTCTTGAAATTTTGCATGGCTAGCGACATTTTTTTTAAAAGAGTGGGATTTGAAGAGTACATGTACCAAATTCCATGAGTGTCACCATTTCAACCATTATTTCACTCAACTGCAGCATTCAAGACATCAAATTGAAGACATCGGACGCAGACAAATGCTCAACACCTTTTAATGTGCCCATCCAGAACATTCCCAACAACTTTAAATACTGTTTAACTTGGCAGACCACAATGAGGTAGACTTTCAACAAGACTAAAAAGCAACCAAGCTAGAAACTAGCTCAGCATGTCTGGCTAAAGAAAATACATTCTCTTTGGCACACAGTTAGCATTCACATCCAGAAGGAGCCATTGGTGGTTAGGAACAAGGTTGACCAGTCAGTCAGGTCTACACAAGAACACTTAAAGCCAAGTGGAAGTTCTTACAGTCAACATGGGTAACCTGGCACCGCCAGTCCCACTGCTGACGTACAAAAAAAGTGATTAAAAAACCACTGTGACCCTCATCAAGTGCAAATTAAAAAAAGCCAGGGATGTACAGGGGAATGGGGGAAAAACCAAAGGGGGAAATTAAAAAGCCGCCCGATAGAATGTTATAATTTTCATGTCATGTCTATGACTTAAAACCATTTGTTTACAAATTTGTAAAAAACTGCGTAAAAGTGTCTGAAATGCCACAGGTTAAATAAAGCCCAACTCTCATCTCCCAAAGTAAAAAACTCCAGCTGGCTTGCAGAGGAAAAACAGTTACCAACTGGGGGTGTCGGGAAAACGGCGGAAGGGAAGTCAACTTAAAGAAACTTTAAAGGCACTGTATGGCATTTGCCAGTAAATGGCAACAAGACTTGCGTGATTGCCTTCAAAATGCAACACATGTAAATGGAAACTAAAAAAAATAAGGCATTTTAAACTTCTGAACCCTGGGCTGGTTCCCATTCTCCTGGCCACGGGTCTCAGGGAACTGCATGAGTAAAGAGCACTGCCTAGTGAACACTCTTGTGAACAAGTAAACAGCAACAATGAAACAAGTGCAATAGTGAACATTTCCAGTGAACTTTTTTTCCCCCCAGTGCCTGGTTGGCGTCTCAAAGCGTGGAGTGCACGGCGGCCGCTGCAGCCCGCGGTCTAGCTGGAATCACGGCTCTTCTGGTTGCGCATGAGGGGCCTGTGGCTGCTCAGGATTTCCATTGAGTGCTGCCAGTGCCAGCAGCCGCGGCAGTAGTACTTGAAGCAGACCTGGAAACAACAGATGTGTTTCAACGAGACACGCTGCTCAAGGCACATTTCTACCGCAGCTGTATCCAAAATCCCCTATATAGTGCATTAAATGGGGTGCACACCATTTTGTAGGGGTGTCCGAATATGCCATGTACCCTATATAGTGCACATAAGTATAGTGCGAAAAGGAGTGAGAATCAATGTACCATAGACCAAGCAATATAACCCATAAGGCGCATTAACGCAATAACCTAAACTACAAACACTGGAGTTAATAGCGACAGACCATGGCAAACAGTTTAATTACTAATTACTTTTGACTTTCACAATAAATGTTACAATTTTGACGGTGCAGGGGAATTGCCAATCAGAGGTGTATCCCAGTAGACTACTAGAGGGAATTCACATTAAAACTCACTTATGTAATATGCTGTGGCGCAACAGTGGACCTCAGGTGAACAACAGACAAGTTTTTATGTAAAGAGACTCCTGATTTGAGGTGTTAATAAATTTTTTTTAAGGATGATAGAAAGTTATGTACTCGATTTTAGGTTTCAACTTTAATTGAAATGAAATCGATGACGTCACGTATCGCGTGCCCCCCACTTTGAAAATCACTTCTACACTTCTGCTTAAGGCCAGATTACACTTCTGCAAACGTATACACCAAATGTCACGAACCAGTTTTGGAGTTATGCTTCTGCACCCTCGACGCACAGCGACTAGCGTTTCCCGCCGAATCGCTAGTGAGAACTTTGCGAGTTGCGGCTGCACCGAACAGCGAGAGAGAGAGAGACGTCCAGACCCGTTTGTTCCGAAGGACAGATAGAGAGACGCACATATACACACTCCTCTGTTCCTAAACAATACATTTCTGTCTTTCTCTCACTGTCAAAACACTCATGCACAGAGTCCAATATCACTTTTATCCAGGCTTCGGAGAACGGGATAAGAACACACTGGCGCTCTCTCCATTATATTTGATGGCCGTTGCCCGGTTCACTTTTTAAAAATGCACGGTGGGAGTCAATAGTGACAAACCACAGCAAATTGTTATTGTTAAATTTTATAACCAAGTCAGAAGTACTTAGATTTATTATGACCAAGTCAGAAGTACTTACATTTATTATATTTCATAATAACTGATGGCGACTCCTGTTGGAAATCTAAGCTGTTGAGTGCACCACAGCAAATTGTTATTGTTAAATTTTATAACCAAGTCAGAAGTACTTACATTTATTATGACCAAGTCAGAAGTACTTACATTTATTATATTTCATAATAACTTTGATGGCGACTCCTGTTGGGAATCTAAGCTGTTGAGTGCACTATATAGAGAAAGTAGGGGATATGGAACGATTCTCTTCAAAAAAAGAAACCTGAACAATGATGCTGACCAACAGGCATACATCATACATGTGCTGTGTCGACACAGACCATGTTGCCCAAATACCCTTCCTCATCGAAGCCAAATTGTGCCGCTTTTCATTCATAAAATTTGTGAAAAAAATTGTCGTCTGGCAAATGGTACCACAGACAAGGTCAAGAAGATTATTCTCGGTGCTGAGTGCAGTTAGCTGCCATTATTATATGTGTACTGCGTGCTGAGATGATTTGCCAACACCAAAAAAGGGGTTGAGCCCAAAAATGTTTGAAGTAGCGGAACAGGGGGGTTGAGCCAGAGAATCTGGGATACTGTACATCCACACCGTCTGATCACTGGGTGACCTGGTAAGATGATTTGATGAATTGGGAAATAATCCACTGCATATATAGCAAACCGTGACTCAATAAAAATGTGATATATTAATCATGTTCGTATCAAAACAAATGAAACCCACTCCATCACGGATGTAAACTAACATACAATGACTAAATGAAGTTATTTCCCAAGAAGACAATGTTTAGTTTATCTAGTCACCTGATCTCTGCAGAAAAAGGGACCGGCCTGCCGACTGCACACTTGACACATTGAATCTTCCAGGTAGGGGTCGATCTGGACCTGAACAGAAAGACGGCAACATTTAGTCTCACAATTGTGATTTGTGGAATATGAGAAGGGTCAAATGGCCAAAGAGTTCCAAGTAAATTGCCAAGGACCAGTATCTGACCTAAATCCATTCATGGTCTCCGGCAAGCCAAGTATTAACCAGTGCTTAATTTGAGGGGGAGCTAGCTCCCCCACCTCTGACGTGCGTTTAAAAAATATAAATCCTTGACCAAATTTCCAGGGTACTACAAATACATAAATTAAAAGTTTGTTTCGTGTTAATGTCTGGTTTAATTTGTATGTCTTTGTTGTGCTAGGGTGCTAGGGCTGTGTGATATGGAAAAAAAAAAAAAATCACAATATGGATTACTTCACATCACGATAACTATCTATATCACGATATGCCCATTTAAAAAAACAAAAATCTGAAAAAAATTGTGTCCGCTTTTTTAACGGTATATCAACTTAAAGATTGCATAGTAAAGATGCAACATGTTAGATTAAAATGACTTTAAAATGATTTTAATAAATTGTACATTTGTAAGTCAAGTGTGATCATCACCTGCTCACAGATAAGCGGAAGGCATTAAGCATTGTCATCTCACAAAACCAGTCTTCATCAACTATAACTGCATAGTAACAATGCAAAATATTGTATTAAATGTGAAATTATATTAAAAGTGTATGGCTCTAAAAAAAAATGATTTTATCCCGATATAAACGATACAGGAGAATGTCCACGATACACATTTTTTAATCCCGATATAAACGATACAGGAGAATGTCCACGATACACATTTTTATATCGTCCTAACGATACATATCGCCCACCTCTAGAAGGTGCCGTTCTGCAGATTCACACATCCGTTCTGAGAATGTGTGGGAATCATAACGAAGGGGAAAATGTCGAAGCAGCAAGGAAATATTTATGTTTTTCAAGTTTTTCAATCTTTATGTTTTTTTGCCCAAGCGACCAGAGCTTGTGGTGGACGATGCTGTTGATGACCACGGAGAAGGCAGCAGCACAGTAAGCGATTGGCGATTCCTTATTCTCTGATGGAATTTGCATTTTAAGTATGTGCGTATACACTCCGTGTGTACATGTTGCCTGTCCTGTTCCCTGCTTGGATGGTATAATACTCTGAAAATACTATAAATAATACTAATAATATAATATAATAACGCACCGGCGCGCCCCCGTATAGTCATAAACCGCGATGACGGAGGCGCGAACACACGCACGGAGTGTAAAATATGATTTCATGGATTGCGATCTTAGTTTTAGCAACGACACATAACACTGGTATTATTAAAAGTTTGTATTACCTGAAAGACTAGTTTGTGCCAACAATTATTTTGGTCAATTAATCAGCCTTTTTACCGACGATTTTTCCTTTAAAATCTGAACAATTAACCTGAATTGACGGGGCCATTACACTGGGAATGCTAAATGAAAACAAACACGTTTGAGTGGAGAATGGCCAAAGAAGTAAACGATTAATTGCTGCAGATTAATCGATCATCAAATTAGTAAAATAATAATTAAAAAAATAATAATGATCGCCAATTAATTCCAAGCCATAACAATCTGAAATAAGTGTCAAGCTTACCTTCTTTACGAACTTTGGAGTTTTGATTTCCACAAAAGCAGCACATACAGCCTTCAGATAGCTGCGTTGGTTGTTGAAGGTAACACGACCCGATCCTGGAAATGGTAATTTCAGAAGTCAGTAGCCTTACATAACTAAAGTTGCAAGTTACCTTAGAAAAGGGACATTTTAGATATTAGTACAAAATTCACAACTGATCTACTTTAACACTCTGGCTGGAGGTCAAAACTGCAGTGTCCGAAATCGTCGCGATTTCGCACTTTATAGTGCACTCAACAGCAACGGCTGAGATTTGACAACTAGAGTTGGCGCCGTCAATATTGTAATATACATAATTATGAAATATATAATTATGAAATATATAATTATGAAATTCAACCATCAAGTCAAAACTAACTATTTGCCATAGTCGTTCCCTATTTACTCACACCGTGTCATGCTTTTGTAGTTCAAGTCATTTTTAAAACGTCTCACAAAGCATTATGTGTTATTCTTTGCCTAGAGTACATTGATGCCCACTATTCGCGGTGCATTATGAGATACTTTCAGCGCACTACATAGGGTACATGGAGTATTCGGACACCCCTATAATATGCTGTGCGCCCCATGTAGTGCACCATTTAGAGAATAGGGAGAGATTTCGGACACAGCCATGATCTAATTCAAACAAACATTCTACTTGACGGTAGCAAATGACAATGATCAAAAATGTGAAAAATTCTGCTTCATTTAGGCAACTCAAGCCAGAGTAAACGATCTGTTCAATCTGAATTAATCTTATTTCAACATGTAAAAAAAACAAAAACAAAAAAAAAGACAATGGACTGCCTTTCGTTTTTAAAGTTCAGAATTACAAATTAACACTTCAGAGTTGTGAATACATTCAGGATTAAGCAAAATGAAGTCCAAAGTAAATTGTAGTGTCATTCTGATTTTTATTTTACTTATTCATTTACATTTTACGGCCAAGTTTTTGGCCCTCTTGTTTTAATGTTTGCCAAACTAGCCACCATCAAGATTTAATAAATCAGCCAGCAGGTGATTGCTACAAGTCACTCATTCTGCAGGTTATATGCGGAACGTTGCCAAAAGCTTAAATCAAAACCTGCCCAAGAGCTTAGTGAAAATGGAGAATAGCTGGCGCATTTTTTGCTTATCTTATTTATCTCTATATCGATCTATCTATTTGTATACTGATGTGTGCGAAAGCACAGAAACACATTTAAAACCTGTATTAACCATTATTTTTATTTTGTTTTCATTGAAACACAGTGCGGTCTGTCCCATAGGTGTCTGGTACTCAGTCGCTGTGCGCCTTCCCAGCCGCGTCTGAGACAAGCTTCAACTTGACTTGAAACACCACCAGGCACAACACCATGGGGAGAAGAAATTCCCAGCATAGCAAATTAAATTTAGCCATGACATGTTAAAATATTGGAAAAGCCACTCGCCATCTTTTCCCCGGATTTCCATTTCGTGTCCATCACACATTTAAAAACATTCTACGGACATCAAATACCCAACTCAAATTGTTAAGGCACCAATTCACAACCAAAATGGCTGTGGCTATTCACAGCTGTGAATTACAATGCCTATACTGCCTCATACTGGCCAAGCTGGGTACACCTGGAGACTGACATTTCTTATGGAGAGTATGAACAAAGTAGCCGCTACATAAGCTACGGACGGGCAAGTTTCAGGCGTGGCTTACGGAGGGTATGAAAGGGAAATGTACTAGCCGACGTGTGCTCAGAGACTGAAAACACCAAACGTGAACACGACTTGACACACCACATGATGGAGCTAACGTACCAATGGGGTATTTATGCTTGTCCGTGTCGATGCCCGCGTACATAACCCCTCCAAACAGGTCGTTCATGATGGCGGCTAGGGCCTGAGCGTTCAGCATGCCGTGCAGCGCACCGACAAAGACCGTTTTACTGGGGTCCAGACGCTGGGACGGGCAGCGCACGTAGTTGCTGTCCGAGATCACCCAGGGGATGACTTGGACCTGCAGCACATCATTCAGAAACCATTTCTCATTGTAACTCAACCAGTTCCAAAGACCAGTTTACACCTTTATGTGAATAGTTTAGTGCCAAAGATGAGTTGTCCCATCTTTGGGGTTTTATTGCCAGAAAGATTGATTGGCAAAATTGCCAGCAGAGGTCAGTTTCCCACTCCATTTTGGACATGCTTCAGATTTTCCTTTTTGACATAAAATAAATCAAACGTGAACAATGAACAAAATACTGTGAGCTGTTCCATTTTGTATTGATGTTATAAGAAATGGCAAACTTTTCAGTGGAAATGTCTGAGATTTTGAGACTCGACAATGTTGAAACTGTTGTCACATCTTCAAATTTTAGCCACGAGTGCAGCAATGCAAAACCTTTTAGTGACAAAATATTGATGGACAAATTGGAAAATACCACATCTATGATAATGTCTCCATTATAACTAGGTGTACCGTGAGCAGGCCTTTGAACCGGTTCGAGGAACGAAAACCGGGAACTTTTCCAGGGAACAGAAACGACATTTCTCATGTTCACAGGAACATTTAAAAATGGTACGCGGTTAATGCTGGTTTCATGTTGTTCCTCAGTTTACGTTGAAACCCGGCGCAGGTGTCCGCCGGTCCCTGCTGGCGTGCGCCTTCCCAGAATTAAAATCAAAAGGAGCTTGTGTGTATGAAGGGGGTGCGGGGGTCTCCCAAGGGGAAACGAGGCGCTACCGTAAACACGCTGGGTGATGGGGACATTTTTTTTACTGTATTTTAGATTGTCCGAACACATGGAGTCTCTGGCTTTTTTTTTTTCCCCAAGTTATTTTTTCCGGCGTCCGCGCCGTTTTTCCATCTTTATTTGATGGGATTAGTCGGAAACTGGGTTGAAGAGATCAGGGGGTAGACATTGCAGACAAGTCGACGAGCGTAGTCGAACTCGCGACACTGCGGTAGACACAGCACCACTAACATGAATGGGGTCGCGTTAGGTGCGGTGTCCATAACCACTCGGCCAACGCGGACCCAGTCTCTGGCATTTTTAGTGTAGCTGAAGACTTACGTCCTTGCATCTCATCCTTCGACTTGACATTTTGAAATAGTACTCCCCGTTGTCCTCTGTATGAAGCAGATTGTCCTGGCAACAGGACTGCAGAAGCGCTCTTACAGACTTCTCGTTCTCGAACACCAGGTACACGTACCCTGCCAAAAAAAAAAAAAAAAAACGCACAAGTGAAGTGTTTAGAAATGGTCAAACCAATGATATTAACTTGTAACTGGAATTCATGTTAGAATTAACTATGTCCAAATAAAGCTAACTCAGCATAGCACCAGTTTTTATCCAAAGTATACTATAGTTGCTCACGCTCCATACATTCTTCATCTTCTGAAATGTGGCTGCTGCTTTTCCCATGCGTATTTTCATGTCCTTCTCCACGCTTCCATCATCTGATAGACAACTCTCCAGATACACAAAATTGTCCACCTTCTCCACTTCTTCCTTGTCTACTTCAATTTTTTCATCTTTGCCTATTTTGATTCCTATGCCCATGCACTTGGTTTTTGGGACATTTAATCGCAGACCTATCCTATCCCATTTCGACTAACACGGAACCCTAGATTGGAATCCCGAGGGTGGAAAAAAACACTGGGTCGAGCGAAGCTCACGTGGCTAAGAACTATCAAAGACTACGTGTCCAGTATGGGCTACACAATACAAGAAGCAACACAAGCAGTGCAAGATGGGAAAGGGTGGAGATCCCTTGTTGCCCGATGTGCTAAACAGCATGGCAGAGGACTTGAGGCCAAGGTAAGGATACTATAGTTACTGCACTGTGCAGCCCTTTCTATAGTGCATGACAACATGCATCATGTGAACTAGAATGACATTTGTTAGTTTTCACATAGAGGTTTGAAAAACTTTGGGCTCACCAGATCATTCAAGATTCTCTTTTTTTTAATTGGCTTTACACAAGATGTGCAATCTGGTCTGCAAGCTGCATGAACTCCAGGGTAAGATTTGAGCAGTTTTTAGGGTGTGTTGAAGTAGCCAGCCCTTCATTTAGCAGTTTTGTTCAAATGTGCTACTAATTTTTCTTGGCCTGCCATGCCTGGCTTTTCTACATGTGAGAGGTATTTAACAAATTGGTGACCAATAAAAAAAAGGAAAATGTAGAAATTGTCAAGGGATCCCAAATTGTCTCTTGGACAGTAGTAGAGATCACCACACCACCAAATAACTATGGACTAGTCTCTTGGACAGTAGTAGAGATCATCTCAATATGCAGTAGAAACATGGTGCTGGAATGAACTCAGATCTTTTGCTCCATGTGTGCTGGGATCAGAACACAGGTTGTTCAGTAGATGAGGTGTTTTTCTCCACCTCATCAAAAATGATCCCCTTCCACACCTTAAATGTTCAGCACCCGCTACACTAGAGCCACGAGGCATGCAAGGAACAAAGTCATGACAGAGGCTATAACAAGCTATTCATGGTTTTTCTGAGGGGGTGGGTGAAATTTGACAATTAGCATTAGTGTCCCAATTTATTGTATTTTGTTTCTATGGAGATTTTGCACCAAGTGTAAATTATGTCAAAATTACTGAAGCTCATTTTATACATTTTCTTGGGAAATGTCCCTGTACCCAATTTCCAGACTCAAGTATTCTAGGACCATAGGGTTTTTCCCACTTTGGATGTTAGCAATAATTTTTATTGCTAACATCCAAGTCGGAAAACTTTTTGCAGTTGCCCAAAAAACAAAAAAACCTTGAGCTCAAATCCAATATTTGGACATTTTGTATGAAATACGTTTTACATAGTACATAAAACTCTAGAAAGTTAATTTTGTCTATGAAGTATAAGTTAAACAAAGACAATCTATAGTGGTATACTGAAGACGCTTTAAAGAAATTAATTCAGCCAGAATGCAGGGCCACAGAAGGACTAAAACTCAACACCCAAGACTTAGTTGCAATCTAATGAGTTTGTTAAAAGGGTGGGTGGTTGGTGCCTTGGATGCTCTTGGGCCTCACCCAAAAAGTTTCTAAAATTAATTTCAAAACTAGTTTTAACATTGCAGTTAGGAATGTGGAAGGTAGATTAAAGAGTCTCATGTTAAGTTAATAAGCATCTGTCCAAACCTGCCTGCTCACCACGGTGCCACCTCTCCCAGAGAGAATCAAACCTACCGTTCCACCAGTACCTTTGGGCATGTTACCTTTAGGAGGGCAGCGCGGGTGCTTGCCATCCTTACCCGGCCATTCTACACTCAGAGGGCCAAACCCTCCGAAGGTGTTGATCAGGCCAGCTGATGGAGAAGTGAACATGGTTTTAATTACAAATTCACTCAGTTAAATTCACTTCACAAGCAGTCTGCAAGAAACTTAAGTGGAAAATCCAGGCAGCTTCTGTTGCCAAAACACAAGTTTTCCCAACGAGTCACAGCACCAGCCTGACTCACTTCCCCTGTTACGCTACTTCACACGTCTTTAGGATGAACCCCCGTTTTTGCCGTCGGCAAATCATCACTCGGCACGTAGTACACGTATACAATAGAGCTGCAACCAATTAATCGATTACCAAAGAGTTGACGATTATTTCAATAATCTATTAATCGATTCCTTGTTTGGCCCATTCTCCGCTCCAACGTGTTCAATATATGTTGTTCCCAATGCCAGTCTCCGTTCCCAGTGTTTTTTGGCCACTGAATACTGTTAACCCACAATGAAATATTAGGCTCTTCCATGCCAATACCAAATTGTGTTAGCAAGCCATGGAGATAGCGAAACTGCAAACTTAATGAGGTTCAGGTTAATATTGTTCAGATTTTAAAAGGAAACATTAGCAGATTAGTAAAAAAGGCCAATTAACCGATCAAAATCATCGTTAGATGCAGCCCTAAATTACTTGATGTCAACAAGCTCATTCTCGGCACCATTCAACAGGCAGGCTTTTGGATGGCCTTTGCCCACATCACTTTAGAAATGAACACACTTGAACTAGAATCACTCAAGATTTACTCACTCATCACCAGTGATGCGCGAGAAGGCTCTTGACGGTACGCGGGATTATAGTCATGAAATAAATATGTCTATGATCTTCTGGAGATGGGATGCGAACCCTGGTCTCCAGCTTAGCAGACCGTAGGGCTAACCGCTAAACTATCTGAGCTATCCCACGCATTAGAGTGGAGACAACTTGTGCTCATGACAGTTTTCAAACTAGATGCCATTATGTTATATTACTTATAGTCTACAGAAATGCACCAGTTAAATGACACACGGAACAAGCGATTTAACTAAAAAATTTCATTGAGATCTGTGCACAACTTTCAGTTATCTCACTGAAAGACCAAAGCGACCGAAAACAACCAGTTCAGCGCAAGTCAAATCTTTCCAAATGGTGACCTAACCCAGAGCAGTTTTTCATGACACTGAACACTGCAGCATAGTAAGCGACTCAAGGTCGACACTCAGCAATGGAGACACTTAATATGTCCGAAATCGGCCCCTTTACCCTACTCCATATGGGTGCAGCGATCATGTTTTTTACTCCCGATCCTTTGATTTTTAAGGATCGGCCGATCCCGATACAGAGCCCTAATCCTGCAAAAATGTGTAGTATCCAAACTATTTTCAATTTCGTCTTTTCCCGATCGGCACAAAATCACGAGTCCCGCTCATAGTGCACTCAACAGGAAGGGCAGAGATTTTAGACACTAGAGTCGGCGCCGGCAAAATTAAATACAATTATGAAATATATAATTATAAATTCAATCACAAAAAGTAAAAAGTACTTATAACTATTTGCCGTGGACGGTCACTATGTACTCCCGCTGTGCCATTTTTTGTACTTTAGGTTATTCTTTAAAAGGTCTCGCAATGCATTATGGCTTATATTGCTTTGTATAGGGCAGGGGTTCTTAATGTTCATTCCACGGCCCTAAAAAAAACCCAAAAAAGAACTTTTAAACAGCAGTGATATATAGGCATAATCCCATGTCATCTTTGTAAAATAATTGGAACACAAAACAGCAGCATGCGGAATACAGTGAAAAACTGCATACTATCGCTTTAAATTGGCGAACAAATGTGTTAAATAACGATTCCACACCACCAGGGTCAACGTAGTAAAATAATCTATATAAATATATAATTATAAAGACATAAATGCCAGTTCAGCAACAACAAAGCCATAGTGTTAACTATTCAAGTAATTTTCATACCTGACAAAAGGTGCGGACACGCTCTCTCAAAAGCACAGCTGTCAGGGTTGCCAGATCTGTGACAATTTCCAGCCCAAAAAGCGCCTGGGGCACCAAATCATCCAAACTGGCAACACTGGCGGCAGCGCAGGCCTCGTTTCAAAGACGGCTTGATTCATTATCCGACGTGTGAAAGTTTTAATCTGAATTCATGAGAATTCACCCCTTCAAAATGCAGTGCACCTCATATAGTCCAGTATAGTGAATAGGGAGCCTACCTTCAGTGATGTCCCAGGGAACGCCACCAAGGAAAACCTTGCAGGAGAACAGTGGGTTCTTGTTGGTCCTGGGAGAAAGTTGTCCACTCCAGGTAAACGTGGCCTCATTAACAGCTGAAAGGCCATAGTGACAGAATAAAGATACCATCAACATTAGAGTCAAGATACCATCAACATTAGAAACTGTCTATATATAGGCCGATATTGGCCTATATGAGGCATTTTTCCATATCGGTGCTGTATCTGAATTTCCCTGCTGCTGGTGGAATCTACAATGTTATTGCAATTACATGCAATCAAAACTAGTCATTTCTTTAGACATGTTAAACTAGTGCAATGAAAACATGACGTTTAAATTTAGTGAGTGAGTGCCATTCTCCATATACTTTCCATGAGCCAGGTGTCTAATAAACCTAAAAGAACACCAGCAATATGTGGCATCACCTGAAAAAGACTCGCCCTGTTCTAAATGACGTTGCCATGACTACAACACAAACTAACTTCTTCCCAACCCCGTTAAGCTGGTTGACAAATTGCAATTGACAAGACACCACTTTGTTTTTGCCTTATAGAGCTCTAAAATTCACTATTGGTTACATAAGGGTATCAGTCTGTGGAGGGAAACTGATGTCTCACCTATTGTCTAGAGTACAAAAGGCACCTCTTGGAGGTGTTGCTACTTTACCGACATCCTGCAGACGGCCTCCCACTGAGAGGACCTCAGTGGGTGGCCTCCTGTATTGTATTGTCTACGTGACCAAAAGGATGTCATTTGCATGTCTTTCAAGTGTGACTATAAGAAGGAAACACTGGCTTCCACTCAGTGCAGTTTGTGGACGAGGGGAATCCATGCCTCTCTCTCTCCCGAGCTGTCCTTTGGTCAAATACCATTTTGAACAAAGCCATATTTCTGTTAAACTTCTGTGAAATCAATTGTAACTTGCCATGCTGAAATTAAACACTGTTCATTGTCA
>OMKY01214044.1:0-10730 GCA_900302395.1 Bregmaceros cantori | reverse complement strand
GGGAGAATGAGGGGGAGGAGGTAGAGATAGAACGAGAGTGAGAGAGTGAGGCGGAAATTTTGAGCAAGAAAAAGTAGGATATATAGCAGAGCAGGGTGGATGAGAAAATTGGGGCTAACAGGCTACACCTGTGGTGGAGCCAATTGAAGCCACCTATGTGACCGAGGCACCCGGGGGCTTGGTTGACATCAGAATCAGAATAAAGTTTATTGCCATTGTCACTGATACAGCATCACAGACTAGTAATTTTTCTTGGTACCGGTGTTCGACATAGAGAAAATGCACAGCATTTAACAAGGCAAGGCATAAAGCACATGTGCTGCCCTATACATAATATACACAATATACACTAGAGATAATGCACACCCTGTGATACGCTACACATAATATATACCATGTACACAATATACAATAGAGATAATGCACACCCTGTGAGACTTTACACATAATATACACCATGTACACAATATACACTAGAAATATACACAACATATGATAGTCTACTCGTAATATTCCCATATACACAATATACACTAGAGCTACAGCACAGCATGATACTCTGCACATAATATACACCATATACACAATAAACACTAGAGATAATGCACACCCTGTGCTGTGATACTCTACACTCTAATATACACCATGTACACAATATACACTAGAAATATACACAACATATGATAGTCTACTCGTAATATTCCCATATACACAATATACACTAGAGCTACAGCACAGCATGATACTCTGCACATAATATAGACCATATACACAATATACACTACACACAATATACACTGCATGTGTAGGAGACTGGGATCTATGTTCAGGGGGACAGTCGATGTCTAGTTGTGGAATGTTTGGGGTTGCCTAGTGATGGTTAGATTGAGGAGCATCAGGGAAGGAGATCATGCAGCGGTTTGGTTGACATGCAGCGGTTTGGTTAAGTTTTGCTCTACATGCACACACAACACTGCCCTTACCAGCAATACCAACACTAAGTAAATTACATCCAATAAATATAATTTGGTTTTGATTGTACCGTGTCCTTCCATTCTTCTAATTTCTTGCTGGTTGTGTCAAAGGACAGAACAAGACATAGGCTGTGTGCGAAATCGCTCCCTATGCCCTACTCTCCTACTCCTATAGTGCCCTGACTTATAGTGCACTCAACAGCAACGGCCGAGATTTTGGACACTAGTGTTGGCGTCGTCAAAATTATTATAAAATATAATTATAAAATATGTTATTATACAATTCAACAATCATCAGAAAAAGTCAAAAGTACTTATATTTAACTATTTGCCGCAGTCGGCCGCTATTTACTCTCACCGTGCCATTTTTCCCAAAAGTCACTTTCTGAAACCAGACGTCGGAAGGCTGCATCATGGTAAATGTATATATCAGCATATTCAGATCTTTTGCAGACCCCCAGTTTAAAACAAATGCGCTCTTTCTCTCCCTCTCTCGAGCGCTTTTTTACTGAAAGTTACTCAGTAACTTTTTTGTGGAGTACTTTTTACTTTTACTTGAGTAACTATTTGGATGACTACTTTTTACTTTTACTTAAGTAATATTTTGCTGAGGCAATAACACTTTTAAGTAATTTTTATGGATAATCTGCCCATGTCTGGTTTTAGTGCATAGTGTGCGGCAGTCCAGAGTTGGAACTGGCCCAGATAATGAAACCCAGTGCACGACCAATGGACACTAAACGGCTGTCATGCTTCCGGTTTTAACTTGTTTGAACTGTTTTAACCTGTTTCTACTTGTTTTTAACTTGTTTAAGGTCCCTATCGGAGTA
This sequence comes from Bregmaceros cantori, assembly GCA_900302395.1. Taxonomy (NCBI): domain Eukaryota; kingdom Metazoa; phylum Chordata; class Actinopteri; order Gadiformes; family Bregmacerotidae; genus Bregmaceros; species Bregmaceros cantori. The sequence goes on along the minus strand of OMKY01214044.1, from coordinate 8,926 downwards.
TGTATACCCCACCCACGAACATCCGGGTGAATTAAAGCAACTCTGCTAAGCCCCTTTTGTACAACCCTCTTTTCATATCACATATCTCATGCTGAAATGTTTAATGGCCCTGTACTGTCTGTGCTAAAATAAAATTAATTCATCAATTCATTCATCACAACAGAGTGACAGGGTCACGCCATAAGGTGGAAGCAGTAGAACTGGGGCCAATGAACCCCCCCATTTCCCCCCAACATTCCCAAAGTAAAAACTAACTAGCTAAATACTAATAGAACATTAATAAAATCAAAAGGAGGGGGAGGGAGGAAGTGAGACAAAGGTGAAATCATATATGTGTTATGAATTTCGATGGTAGTTGTTTTACAACTAGCATAAAACATGCAAGATAGGAGTTGAGTGTGTGGATGCATGTCAATGATGCGTGCTTGGTGTACTGGAATACAATGCCAAATGAGCATTCAGCCCAAAGAGAGTGTTACGAAGACTCTCATAGATACGTCAGAGATACTGGCTGAATAACGTGAGTAGGATTGGACTCACGAGGAATTTAGTTCTAAACAGACAAGCGGAAGATGCGACTGTGTGCGTACCAGCTAGCCTCATATTCAACAGGTGGAACTCGTACGAGTAGACGGCCACAACTCGACGAGGGAATAATCACAGGAGCTGGCCCCTACCCAATAAAGTATTGGATAGGAGACTACGGAATGTTTTGAGTCGCATGCTATGGGTTGCCTGTTAGAAAGCTACGCACGAACAGGCGGGAGAAAAGATCGTATTACCACATCTCCGGACTGCCGGCCGAAACCCATAAAACGCATGGGTAAGAGGCGGAGTAGTTAACTAGAGATAGGTAAACCAATACTCAGCCTCAAGGTATCCATGATAATGCCAGCAGGTCGAACGGCATCAATCTGCTGGAATAAATAGGGAAAGCCACGGCTGCTAGTGGTTAGCATTAGCACTCTTCTTCGTGGCTTCCGCCTGAGACGGCGCCCAGCGCCTTAAGGACCTGGCGCCCTCTAGCCGCAAGTCTCGGGTAACAGCAAGTGGCGCCGGAGCGCCACCCATGACAATATGAACAGAGCCATTTTGTGGCTGGTCCATTTTACATTTAAAACTGCCACTTCGGAGGGGGCTCTTATGGGCACCAGTCCTGAAAGACAATTGGTGAAGCGCTGAATCATGTAAATAACACTAATATGAATTACAATAATAACTAGACGCACTCAGATATTGCAAACCTGCACCTAACTCCTAAACCTAACCCCTAAACCTAGTCTAACCTAAAATGTATTTAAAAAAAACAAAATAAAAAAAAACGCAATTTGCAGACGCAAAGAAGTGCTCATGACGTCATTCGAACTCAGGACGTTGGCGTAAAAGTCAATCATGCTATCGCTGCGCTATCATTAACACATTAATTCACAACACTACCGGCTGCGTGCTGTGGCCGCTGCCTAGAATGGGAGAAGGTATTGGGGGGATGAAGGTGACGGCCCCCCACTAGTGCCTGCCTTTGTTCTATTGATGCCTGCCAGACTGGGAAGGAGAGGGGGGGCACACGAGAGAGATGAGATTGGCCAGCCACGTTGCATCACCCCCTCGGAGTGTGACCAATCGGCGACCAGCAAACGAGGCACAGGCCATATTCCGGACCCACAACTGAGTGAGTCTGACTGTGCCGTGCTGACCTCAAGGAAACCAGTGGAAAAGGGGCGTTAGTCTCACAGTGCATACACCTGTCGTAAGATCGCCAGAAATAGAGAGGGGGCGTGTAATTGGCTTGTTTTATTATTGTTTGATTATATTTTATTATTGTTGTTGAGTCGTCTGGGCCCGGGAGAAACACACCCCTGACATTCAAATCGTGGTGCCAATGAATCAGGTGTGCATGATTGGCATGTGTCATAGCATTCCGACTTGACTGGAATAATTGACAGGAATTTTATATGACGTTCCCCTATTCACTACATGTCACTCCACCCAAGCACCCAGTATTTAACCTGTGCACTATAAGCACAGCTGACTTATGTCGAGGTGGCCTTCGTGTGTGCCATTTGGGGAATGGATTGACTGCCAAAACACTAAAGGATATACAATTATTTTTCAGAAGGATTTTTAAAATTTCTGGTGATTAGGTGAGTATTCTTTACATATATGAACATATGAGTACTGATCAATAGCAAGGTACATGGATAGGTAGGTACAAATGTTATTTACTGAGGAGAAATTACATTACATTTTGTTCAGCAGAATATAAGACAGAGTAGCAACACTGATAACCAGTAACTCAACAATAACAACAGTCATATTACTATCAATAAAAAAACATATAAATAATAATAATAATGATAAATTATATATAATTAGCTTTAATTACCTTTCTAAACATGCAAGGACACTTTACAAAGAGGCATGAGGAGTATAAAAATACAAAATAAATATAAAAATTGCATGATAAAACATAATCACGACACAGAAAAGAAAGCAAAGGAAAACAATAGGCTAGCTAAAAATAACATAACACAATAACAATATCTAAAAAAAAAAACATCATACATTTTTGTTTTAAACACACATTCTCACATTTTCATAGATGACTCAACATCATTTCAATTTAAAACATGGGGTGTAGGACACCGTAGTCAATTGATTGACATTTTTTTACTGCCATCTTCGCTTTCAATTTCGTGTGGGTGGAATGTGGAATGTGCTGCCTGTCAAGTGGCAGAAAGCTGTCTATTATGCTGACTAAATTGTTTGACTTGCAGTGAGCTGTGGCACAATCCTTAGAGCAAACCTTTTAATAATAATAATAATTATACATTTTACTTAATTAGCACATTTCTAAACATACAAGGACACTTTACAAGGAGGCATGAGGAAAATACAAATTTAAAATAAAAAATAAAAATTGCAGAATATGACGTAACCATGACGCAGAAAAGAAAGCAGAGGAAATCAATAAGCTTGCTAAAAATGTTGCACGGAGTAGGTTAATTGAAACATGTGGGTTTAGTTTTGATAGCATCATCTTTCTGCCAGTTTAAATATAGTAAATACTTATTATTCACAACTATTGTAAACTATTGTTTACAACAATTCTGAATGTGACTTCTGCACAATATGAACAACAGTCAAATTGAAATCTGTTTCAGATCAGAACTCACTGAAATTCACAGGCAACGAGCCATAGAGAGTCAACCTGTCAGAGATACTGACGTCAGTGTACAATTTGGCCATTGAAAAGTCCGGGGTGCGGCCGAACCAACAAACCTCAGCATATCACACATCAGTAGGTTCTCCTAGCGAGGTAACTTCTTTACCGTAAGTACCCTACAGATGAAGGGTACCTGCAAACTACTTGAACCATGATTAGTGAACGTATCGTTAAGTGAAATGCATTGAAACAAACTCATTAACTGTCAACAGTCTACAGTACTGATAATCGATTTTGTAACAGAAAATTATTAAGTTTAGTTAAGTTATTTTTTCCACCGTTAGCGCTGTTTTTCAACTTCATTGGATAGGATTAGTCGGAAACTGAGTAGAAGAGTCGGGGTAGACATCGCAGACAAGCCGATGAGGAGAACTCGTGGCAGTGCATACACTGCGGTAGACACAGTGACATTAACATGAATGGGGGAGCCTTAGGTGCGGTGTCCATAACCACTCCGCCAACGACAACCCCATTGTTTTCTCTTTTGAATATGTCACAAATAATTCATGTCACCCTTCCTATTCATAGATAGAAAGAAGAAAGAAAAAAACATAAAATACAAAAATAAAATACAACCAAACATCAAAAGAGGAGAAAAAAGGAAATGTCATGTCCAAAAGGAGTGAGAAGAAGTAACCCAATAATCTCTGATGTCTAAGTCCACTGCTCAAATGTACAATAACAAAAATAGTCTGCTTTGATATCAAAAATAAATGTTTATTACCTGTGCCAGGGCTGCGCCGCGAGGCAGTTTATGTTTTTGGTAGCGTTGGTTGGTTGGTCTGTCCCCAAGATAACGGAAAAAGTTGTGCACGGATCTGGATGAAATTTTGCAGAGTTGTTGGAAATGACCAACAGAAGAATTGATTAAATTTTGGTGCATTTCTGTATCCTATAAGTAACATAATCATACTTAATCACCAACTCACTGATAGATCGCTGGGCGGTCACTTGACCAGACTTCCAGGTCGCGGGGGGCACTGGGTAGTGTAGTTAGCATGTTCGCCGCTGGCGTCAATCGCAATTAAGCTACTCTACGAGCACTTGCATTGATATTGGGTTGCCACACATACTGCTATCACTATAAGTACTTTTTTTGTTACCGCTACAGCACAGGTTTGCAATCTCTGAGTGCTTCTAGTTGTTGATATATTTAGCCGTTATATCTGCACATATAGCAATATGGTTCTGAACATGCATTTATGCACACATGCATGTATACATACATACATTCATATGTATGTATGTATACAGTGCATTCATATGCAAAAGTTTGGGCAACGCTGATGGTTTTCAAGATTTTCCTTAAAATCAATGGTTGTTCAAATCAGCACCTTCAGTGAAATATATCATATAGTAGAGAAACAGTGATATATGAGATGTTAAATTATATTCATGGTTTTACAGAAAACCCACAGCCAATCATTTATAAAGGAACATTTTCAAGGTTATCAGGGTTGGCCAAATACCACTGTATATGGGTGAAAGACGAGACGGATGCTTTTTCTGTCCGAAACACTTCATTAACTAATGATAAACAATAACACATGTAAAAATATAACATGCATTTTTTTAATACTTTCCTTTTACATTGGACCATGCTCATTTTTTAAAATATGTTGATTATTGGGCTTTTTCAGCAATTTGAAGTGTGAAAATATCATGTGGGGTGACTGTCCGACCTTGATTTCTATTTGGACAACTAGTTTTAAATCATTTTGAAACAATTCAAATATAACCCTTGCCATATTTGGTAATTTCAAGCATTTTTCCAACGTATTCACAAAGTTACAAAGCATTCGAGCATACATTTCAATCACAATACAGAAACTACGATTGTCCGAAATGTTCTATTTTCTGAAATATCATCTGGTTAAACCATGATAGACACAATTTATTTAAAAATTGTACACAAAATAAAAGTACACATGAGTTTATCTTTCTTTAACAGTACATTTTCTTACTTACAATCGTTAAAACATAATTTATGTTAAGGAAATCCATTCATTTTGAGATTAATTACTGTCGCCCCAAATTACAACTTTAAGGTCATTGTCGTATTCATTTAAGCGTGAAAACACTAAACTGTTGCTTTTTGATGTATTCGTATGTATACATGTGTAGTCAACATTCCAAATGTTTGGAAAATGGCCAAATATTTGTTTATTTCGAGTATTTTAAAAATGGACTGCTGAAACGCCTTAAACGTCTTTGACCCATATACACATACGTACACAGAGCAACATTCGAATATACGTATAAACTATAACATTCAACCTATATAACATAGACTCAATAAAGTGTCTGTAAAAAAAATATAATTATCCATTGCCAATATCGTAACCAATACTGATACCTAATGACGAATCTCAAACCACCCATTTCTTACTTCATTATATCTTATGAATATCATAGATTTTTTAAATGTGTTGAATGTTGTACATTGCTTGAGGTTGTCACTGACACTATTCCAAATTCCACAATAATAGACATACATACAGTAAACCTGTCATTCCCAGATTATACTACCAAATTCATTATGCTATTTTTTGAAAAGGTGGAGAAGCAATTAATTCTCATTATATGAGACATTTTTCTTCTTTAACTGACCGATCATCATGTTCCAATACAGTATCAAAACAATCCATAATGGACTATAGCAGAAATTTAAAAAACGTGAAAAAGGATCTTGACGATGTCTATTTAAATGGTGAGGCAGATTTTATTATTGGAAAAATACTACATTTACACACCAGCAACAAAGATTATCAAGCTTTAAAAAAAAATCAAAGAGACAAGAATGCCTATGCCGTGCCAAGAATAAAAGGGGGAACCGCTAAAGGCAGACTAGATAGCTGGCTTAGTCATTTTCAAAATCTTTTGGGAAGAAATCAAATCTCTTTTACTCTTGATGAATTGAAGGACATTTAAAGATGATAAAAACCTAAATGGCAATTGGCCCTGATAACATCCTCTTTGTGCTCTTTTGACAGCAGCCTGTCAAAAGAGCACAAACATCACGTCATTCGACCAGGCGTATGTAAAATTCACATCACAAAAAACATGTTTAGAGGCCCCTAGAAGTTGATGTATTTTCCACAAAAACAATCCTCTTATTTTATTAGGGTCCCTCCAAAACCACTAACCCAATTCTAACCCCTAACCTTAATCCTAAACTCCTACCAAACCTAACCATACGCCTCCAACTCCTAAACCTAACAAAATGAGCGGATCATCGCACACCACATCACAGGGCATTTAAACGCCATAGGTATCCAATTTAATTACCGTTGGCACTGTACTGGCCACTGCAGAACGAAGGAATTGGAAATTATCTTTGTTCACACTCTATGTTGTAATCTAGTGAGAATATATTGCCGCAGAAAGGGATTACTAGTCGTTTAGAGGAATTGTTTGCCCAGGGTGTGCACCAATGTCGCAGTGTCCTCGTCATTTCGCAGCAGAGTATTTTCGGTATGCATGGAGAGGCTCGTATTGACACGCATTCACAACACTGTGTGCATCAATTTCATCGTCTGAGTTATCGCTATTGTCCGAATATATTCCCCAAAGTACATGACTTGTCGACAAAAGTGTAGTTTGCCGTGGTCAATTTCAAATACTCAAATAATATAGAAATACTCTGTCAGCTGCAAAATGAAGAGGACGAGAAATATAGTGAAAGGGTATTTTTGAAAGTACATGCTCTAAAATGTACTCAAAAGTATTTTTGAAACTATAAAATAAATACATTTTTATATAAAATGCACACTTTTTCAATGTGAGTTTGGCCGCAAAGGAGTTTTTGTATTTGAGCCCACGGCGTTAACAAAAAAGTCTTCAGGCCCCTGGGCTCCGTTGATAGAACCATTTGTGGTTTGTCAAAATGGTCACGCTTAGTTAAGTCCCACTTTCTCATGCTAAGCACAATTCCCCAAGCCTCTTTGACGGTATAGGCACCTGCAGGAATAACTGTTTTTATGTTGTTATGTATTTCTGTGTTTGTGTGTGTTACATTCTCAGGTTGAAGAAAAAACGTTTCGCAATGGGAAAATCTGCAGTCGTCAACATCCTGGGTAGGAATCTGCAATTAATGACTTATTGATAAGCAATAAATTCAAGTTAACACTCATCAAATGAAGTAATAATTACAAATTTTCCATCAACAGTTGCCTTCCTGTTGGCATCAACATCACGTTCCGGCGGTACCACAGGTAAACTAACTACCTCATTGGGTGGCATCTTTTTAGGGAAGGACTGGGTGACTATCTTTATAGTTCACTTTCTACACATGCAACAGAATGTCCACCAACGTGGGCGACGCTTCTTCAGAGGCCTTGATCCAATGTGGTACTTCTGTTGGTAGATCTTACCAATGTTTGGGCTGAATGCTTTCAGGGTTGTTTTTTGATTATCATCTTTATTGGTTGTTATTTGTCTTTGTTATGGCATATGATGGCACTCAGTGTCACTTCAAAGGACGTGATTTGTTATATTCCATACAATCAGTAGAAATTGTTTTTGTAATGACACAATTTGGAGAATATAAGCTTAAGGATCTACTCCAACATTAATTTCAGATTCAACTACAACAGGAGCAACTACAACTTTAGGATCGACTACAATAGGACCAGCTACAATTCCAGGGTCTTCAACAGGACCAACTACAACTGTAGGAGCCACTACAATAGGACCAACTACAACTCCAGGATCTACAACAGGACAAACTACAGCTCCAGAATCCACAACAGTACCAACTACAACTCCAGGATATACATCAGGAACAACTCCAGGATCAACAACAGGACAAACTACAACTCCAGGATCAACAACAGGACCAACTACAACTCCAAGATTTACAACAGGACCAACTACTACTCTAGGATCTACAACAGGACCAACTACAACTCCAGGATCCACAAGTGGACCAGCTACAACTCCACAATCTACATCATCAGGAACAACTACAACTCCGGGATCTACAACAGGACGAACTACAACTCCAGGATCAACAACAGGACCAACTACAACTCCAGGATCCACAACAGGACCAACTACTACTCCAGGATCTATAACAGGACCAACTACAGCTCCAGAATCCACAACAGTACCAACTACAACTCCAGGATCCACAACAGGACCAACTACAACTCCAGGATCCACAACAGGCCCAGGTACAACACTAGGTCCTACAACAGGACCAACTACAATTGCAGGATCCACAACAGGACCAACCACAACTCCAGGACCCACAACAGGACCAACCACAACTCCAGGATCTACAACAGGACAAACTACAACTCCAGGATCAACAACAGGACCAACTACAACTCCAAGATTTACAACAGGACCAACTACTACTCCAGGATCTACAACAGGACCAACTACAACTCAAGGATCCACAAGTGGACCAGCTACAACTCCAGGATCTACAACAGGACCAGCTACTACTCCAGGTTCTACAACAGGACCAACTACAACTGCAGGATCCACAACAGGACCAACCACAACTCCAGGACCCACAACAGGACCAACCACAACTCCAGGACCCACAACAGGACCAACTACAACTCCAGGGTATACATCAGGCCCAACTACAACTCCAGGATCCACAACAGGGCCAAATGCAACACCAGGATCTACAACAGTACCAACTACAACTCCAGGATCCACAACAGGACCAACTACAACTCCAGGATCCAC
>OMKY01214042.1:0-14898 GCA_900302395.1 Bregmaceros cantori | reverse complement strand
GTGTGTGTGAGGGTGAGAGAGAGAGAAAGAGAGGGCAGAGAGAGAGAGTAGGTGTGTGAGGGTGAGAGAAAGAGAGGGCAGAGAGAGAGAGTGGGGGTGTGTGGGGGTGTGCGTGTGTGTGTGTGTGTGTGTGTGGGAGAGAGAGAGAGAGAGAGAGAGGGAGGTGTGTGAGAGAGAGTGAGGTGTGTGTGTGAGAGAGAGAGGGGGGGCAGAGAGAGAGTTACGTTTGTGTGTGTGTGTGTGTGTGTGTGTGTGTGTGTGAGAGAGAGAGAGAGGGCAGAGAGAGAGCGAGCGAGTTAGGTGTGTGTGTGTGTGTGTGTGCATGAGAGAGAGAGGTGTGTGTGTATACGAGAGAGAGTTAGGTGTGTGTGTACGAGAAAGAGAGAGAGAGAGTTAGGTGGGTGTGTGTGTAAGAGAGAGAGTTAGGTGTGTGTGTTCGAGAGAGAGAGAGTTAGGTATGTGTGTCTACGAGAAAGAGAGAGAGAGTTAGGTGTGTGTGTTCGAGAGAGAGAGTTAGGTATGTGTGTCTACGAGAAAGAGAGAGAGAGTTAGGTGTGTGTGTGTGTGTGTGAGAGAGAGAGAAAGAGAGAGGGGTGTGTGTGTACGAGAGAGAGACAGAGAGAGGGTGATGATCTTGCTTTACAAGTTAAATTGATAAATAAATCACATGGTCGTGTGTTTTGAGTCACGCGATCTCCCTGTAGAGAAATTATGACCTCAATGGACTGTTAACATTCACTAGGACTGCAGAATACATAGATGTGTTTCAATGGGATGACTGCATTCACTAAGTCTGTCAAAAATTAGTAAATGGAACGGGTTGTGCTGACGGGTTGTGTGGGGGGGGGGCACTTGTTGCTTGTTGCAAACAAACAAAGCACCATTGTTGCATAGTATTGAAACCCTTTTAATGGGAAGTATGCTACTTTATAATAGTTATGAAAATGTGGTGGTTTCGCGTTGTGAAATAAGAAAGATTAAAGAAAAAGAAAAAGGGGGTGATTATTAGCGATTCACAGATTTTCACCGATATCCCAACATTATACAATAATGCAAAAGCACCCATATTTCTTGAGTGAGAGTAAAATACATTTGTAAAAAACACAACTCGAGTATGACTACAAAGTACCGATACCAATATCTACTTGAGTAAAATAAAAAGTACAGGCTGAGAGAAGTTCTATGTTTTCAATGTTTGTCAATGTTATTCTTTGAACACATTACTAACAACTTAGCCTAATTAGATCCCGGGCACACCCAGAGACTAAATGAAAACAACTTAACTGGGACAGTATTCTGTGCATTAGCGCTCCCTACTGACTAATTCACATTATACATATTATCTTATCCCGTTCAAAAAAATGTAAAAAAAGGAACAAACCTATTTTTGGGAAAAGTGAGGAGTACGAAGAAGAGAAGATGGAGAAGAGTATGGGGCCGCGCAGGTGGATAGTGTGTGCCACGGGTTCAAATCCCCTGCCTGGCTTTTCTGCGATGTCTCCCCCCGACTCTTCATCCCGGTTTCCAATTTGGTCCTGTCGCTGTCTCTCTCATTAAGGAATGAAAAAAAAAATCTACTGAGTACAAGTAAAAAGTAATCACAGAAAAAAAAGTACTTCTAAAAGTACAGATACTTGAAAATTTGACTTAAGTACAGTACTTTAGTATCTGTGCTAGTATCATGCCTGAACTAATTAGCGGTAATATCACAGTTTAATCCGACTCAAGTTGACCTTTGAAGGAACTCACTGTATCCCGTCTTCCCATGACCCCCTGCAGAGAACATGGGCCGACTCATGTTGAATGCATGAAGGCCGTGCTCTGTCTACACTACCCACTGTGGTACCACAGCCTCAACGCATCTCCAACATTAGTTTGTTGGTTTGTCCGTCCCCAGGATAGCTGAGAAAGTTGTGCACGGAGCTGGGTGAAATTTTGTAGAGTTGTTGGAAATGACAAACGGAAGAAGTGATTCAATTTTGGTGCATTTCCGTAGCCCATAAGTAACATAATCATACTTAATCAACAATTTACTGATAGATCACTGGGTGCATACCACGGTCACGTGACCAGACTTCCGGGTCACAAGGGCCGCTGGGAAATGTAGTTGGCATGTTCGCCGGTGGGAATAGTCTATGGGTCAATCGCAATCGTGCTACCCTACAAGCACTTGCATTGATAATGGGTTGCCACACATACTGATAATGGGTTGCACACATTTTTTTGTACCACTACGGCGTAGGTTCGCAATCTCTTGAGTGCTTCTAGTTTTTTTGTTGCGTTGCATGTGAACTGAAAAAAGCCTCTCTCTGGAATACTGCCAGCGTTCTGGGGCTCATTTCGGCTGTGGACGGAATTGATGATTGTCTCAATTATGCATCTGGCAAGCCAAACGAACCGTCCCCGAATCAGTCAAACGTGCGTTTGGATCTGGAGCCCATCGAATCAACACATCTGATCCTCGGCTCCGTTTCTGCCGACCAATCTCTGCGAGACGAGATGCTTCCTACTCTGTCACTTGTCATGCCTAGAGTGCTGTGATTGGATAACTTTGATTTTCTTTTTTTTAATGCTCCTCCCCCCACACCACACCCCTGTTCGATCCCATCAACTCCAGACCCAAACCCACGTTCGAGTGATGCATGTACGATTTCGTTCGATCTGGCCCGGCTGCGTTTTTCCGGATTGCAAACCAAAATTCATAAGCACGGCCCGAAGCGACCCCGTTGCCACACCCATTGAGGCGACACACCCTATCCGTCACCAAAAGACGAGGCTTGGACAGCGACTTAACGCTGTTTGCTATCGAACTGAGCATTGTCCTGGGTTCGATTCAGCATAGCGCTCACTTTCTTTTTTCTTTTTAAACCGTAATTGCACTTTTTTTTAGGGTTACGATTAGGTTTAGGGGTTAGTTTAGGGGTTAGGTTTAGGGGGTTAGGGTTAGATGTTACAATGCAAATTCGGATACGGTCGACTCTTTGGTGTCACGGCTACGTCATATGCGGGAGTGCAAGTTGCCCGGGGCGTGGTTTGGATTTTGGTTTGCAGTCTGTTAAGACAGTGCCAGGCTAGTCTTTCCAGTTTCTCCAGTACAGGAAACTTGCACGCACTTTAACTTTAACGTATAGACTTGTGTGATTAGTTGTAGACGGTTGTGAATAGACGCTGAGTAAATGATGAGGCGCTGCGCGGCTTTGACTGCATTTCTCAAACGGCAGAGTGGGTTTATTGCTGCCACCACACCTGCAGTCCGTAGACGCTCCGCTCCCGTAGAGAGGATGGAATTAATGTGCATATAGGACTCAATCAACATCTGCTTTATTCTCTTTTCAATGTTGAAAATGCAGAGCAGCAGAGCATTTGGAACAACAAAGTTTTCACCATATTTTTAGCATGACTTTGTAACTGAGAGTGAAATCCTCCAAACTCGAGCAAGATGTGCGATTAACTATAAATGGTTACACCCCTATGCTCCAAATCCCTATGTTCCGAAATCACTATTTTCAGCCAAGTTATGCATCTTGGGGGTTATCCCCTAATCCTAACCCCTACCCTAATCCTAACCCCTAAACGAACTAACTTCCCGTACCCTAACCCCCGATCCTATCCCTAACCCCTAAACGACTCATAATTTTTCAGAAAATATTGATTTAATAGCGATTTCAGAACATTTCGGAACATAGGTTGTCTGCCCTATAAACATGTCAATTGAACTGACGGCTAAAGGCTGCAAAGCTGATGACCATTTCAACGCCTACATCATCACTGCCGTTCCACCAAGCTGATTCTTGTAATACTCTGCTCTAACCCTACATGACACTATAACACCACTATCGGCTATGCTCTTTCTGATGTCAAGATAGTGTGTTAGCCGTTGGACCGAATCCTCTGATATACACACCGCTAGAGCATAGGCGGCGACTTCGGGGGTGCTCCGGACACCCACGGGGATTGATGATGCCCCATGCCCCAGCTCCCCCAGCCATATAAAGGCCAAATTACACCAAATGTCGCTTGGGTCTGGTATTTCTAGCAACACACAGCAGTTTCCCGCCAAAGCGCAATGGGGCGTCTATTCGAAAACTTGCGATAACTCTGGCGGAAGGTCATGAGAACTTTTAGAAGTGTATATGTTATATTCCATTTATATATTTATATTTATTATATTGTAGTGTAGTTGCTCCTCGGTTTTTAAAAATGGCGCGGCCCGGTACCGAAACGACAACACTGACAGTCGGAAAGGCATGCCAAGGACCAATGGTGCTGCTTTTTCCCTGTGCACTTCCGCTTGCTGAACCTCTGCACGGGGGGCGTGGTCGCGCACAGAGACAGATATGACGTTTGCAGAGGCTATGCGTCTGACACGGGGGCTGGGGTGCCCAACATCAAAGACATGAATTTAGTAACGCACCTAGGGTGACCAAATGAGGTTGGCTGAAATTCGTTCGCAGGCGCCCCACAAAGTGCACGTCACGTGGCGTCTTTGATGAGACGTAAAAGCTACGCTAAGCCAACACTAAGCTGGATCCCGTTTTGTGACCAGCAGCACTACAGAAATGTATATGTGTGAAGGTGACATGACTGGCATTGCTCCATGCAGTCCCTGCTTTCAATCCTACTGGTAATGCATCCTAGCTGTAACAGACGACCCAGGGCTTGAAAACAAAATTATTTTTCAAATGTTCCATTCTGAGCGGTTCCTGAACCGGTTCGAAACGCAAACATTTTGTTTGTTCTTAAAGATCCTCCTATTGTGCAATGATACGTTTAGATGTAGTTGATGCAAAATATATTTGGTGGACCTTCACACTTCAGTGTTTACTCAGTTTAGGTTTAAAACGCCATTACATTCACTTCCTCGTCTGTCCACAAGATGGAGCCCGAGATGCATGGGGCTTGATGTAAATCCTAGACAGAGGATACATGTATGTTGAAATTTATAGAGAATAAAAAGAAAAAAACGTTAGTTTTGTGGATCTCATAATGTTCTGTTTCTGTTCCGGAATAATGAATACATCTTTTTTCTGTTTCCGTTTCTGCTCCTTGTAAAACTCTAAAATTACGTTTGCTTTCGTTTTCGGTTTTTGTTTTCGTTTAACCGGTTCTGAGCACTAAGACAACCACCTTAGGTTGGCCACAAAGACACGAGGGTGGCGCTATAGAGAGAATACTTTGTTAGCATAGCTTAACGGATGGAAAACTGAGTTGTAACAACTCATATAGGGGATTTAAATCGAAAAAAATGTGCAAGTGAGTCGTTGCTCTCTTCACCCCCGTTTGGGTCTATAGGGCTAAGCTAAGCTTACAAAGTACCATTGCGTCAGAGTGAGAGCCCACACGGAGGCTAGATTGGTACGTATCGACTCTGCTAAGATGAAGAAAAAAAAAAACAGTAACATGAAATTCCAAGCGCTCATCAAAAATGCAACCAAAACTACACACAACTGCACAATATAATAATGATCGGCCCTGCTCGCTGAGCTATCACGGACACACCGCCCGGTGTTCACGCGAGCATATCGTGCGCGCGCTGGTTGGCGTTGAGCGTCGCTGACAGCCGATCGTCCTCACGAGCGAACGAGGCGTCGGCCGCTCGTGATTGTTCATCTGCTTGATAAATACTTAATGGAGCAAATAAGCAGCATCAAGGTTTTATAAATTCTTTACGGGATTCTTCAGCGCTCTCTCTCTCTCTCTCTCCTTGATCGCCCACTCGTTTTGTCTTCTCCATAGCAACAAGCCAACACCGGGGGGCGCGGACTCGGAGATGAGCACAAGGAGAAAGAGTACTCCAAGGTTGGTATGGGAGGCCCTTGCCTACCTTCGCTAAGATGTTTTTGTTCAATGGTCAGAAACGGGGGCGATAAGAAACCCTCAATCAATCCTTTTACTTGATTATCAATCTATGAAAACTTGAGGTTACAAAATGCGTGCATGGGCAAATCGAGTTTTGAATGAAAACGACCACACGAAGTCAATACTCGGCTTCGGGTCCGTGAAAAGATCGCTGTGAATAAAACACTTTGTGCACTGTTTTAGGGTGTTTTCACTCCAGGAAAGTCCTTTGGTTTGCCCTTTAGTCTGGACCAAAGTATCCGTAGTAGAGGTGCACCGATCCGATCCTCAGATCGGTGATCGGGGGCCGATCAGACTTTTTTCCAAGGAATGGGACTTTTCTCCCGATCAGGATCGGCAATTGAGTTGGGGAGCCAAATGACTGTTTGTTTTACTTTCAGTATTATTGCAATTGACAATTGTGTATCAGTGTACCCCTAATCCGTCATTCTAATTCGGTTGCTATTCACACTGTATTTCTTAAAGAGGACCAAAGTCTGGAGCCCCCGCACACTGTCACGGAAACTTTTTTTTTTTTTTCGTATGTCTTTCTTTTACTAACAGTACATAGTAATTACCTGCTCACAAATACGTGTTTCTCTTTATCAAAAGACGTTTTTCAAAACTGTCATTGAAATAAAATTGCTATCCTGTCGTACCACCTGACGACCCTAGTGCTGGGTAGTGTAGTTGGCTTGTGCTGAGCATGTTCGGCGGTGGCATCAATTGCAATTGCGCTACTCTAGGAGCACTTGCATTGATAATGGGTTGCCACACATACTGCTAGCACTAACCGTAAAAAATGTTTGTGCCACTACGGCGCAGGGTTGCAATCTCTGAGTGCTTCTAGTAATATATCTAAAATTCAACAATCACCACAAAAAGTCAATACTTACTTTTTGCCGTGGTCGGGCGCCATTGACACCCGCCGTGTCATTTTTTTTTTTTTTTTTAGGTCATTTTTAATGTGTCTCGCAATGCATTATGGGTTATATTGCTTGGTCTATGGTACATCGATGCTCACTACTTTTCGCGGTGCATTGTGGGATACTTTGAGTTCACTATATAGGGCACATAGAGAATTCGGACTCCCCTACAAAATGGCGTGCACCCCATATAGTGCACTATATAGGGTACATGGAGTATTCGGACACCCCTACAAAATTATGTGCGCCTCATATAGTGCACTATATAGGGTACATGGAGTATTCAATTTCTGCCAGTATTTAAAACATAAGTGAATTTTTTTTTCTTTTTTGTGTTCCATTCAGATCAACGATCCACTTATTTTGTTAGGCTCCCTCCAAAACCCTAGCCTCTAATCCCTGATCTAAAGTTAACCCTAACGTCCTAAACCTAACAAAATAAGCGGATCGTTTTTAGGATTCAAACTTTACATCACAACATTTTTTATTCATTAAATACACCCAAATGTTCCGATCTAGCCCCAGCCGCTAGCTGCTTAAATGCCAATCTCGTCGCACTTGACACAATAAATGCATCCACATGTTCTGAACAACAAGGGCATCGTTTTATTCTCATTCAGACGTCCTGATGGTAAACACATCACTGGACAAACAATGGCCGGAGATAATGACCGACAGAGGCCACGTCGGACAGAAACAAACTCCACGCAATCGTCCTTGTCGAGGTCGAGAGTCTTTTGTCTTTAATCCATTGACCAGCGGCAGGGCGACGTACACCGCCACCCGTGGCGCGGCTGGCGGAGAATGATAAAATCTTAATATACGTGTGGCAACCACGACCCAGCCAATTAGCGACGAGCTGGGGGTTAACCAGCGTGGTCGTAGAGTTTTATGCTAATGTCGCGTCTGGTTCAAATGTTACGTGATAACAATAAACATTAATCACCGTGTTTAGCGGCGCCGCGGGCGGAGACGGGACAACCTCGGTGACCCCGATGTCCTAGACCAGGGCTACTCAACTGGCGGCCCGCGGGCCAAATACGGCCCGCCAATCTTTTTTTTTTCTGGCCCAAGGAGGAATTCTGTAAAAAACATGTTTTATCTGAGATGCTGGTCTTTACCTCACCCGAACATAGACGACTCATGGACGGAAGTTACGTACAGGATAGACCTAGACGTTCAGCCTAACCGGAAGTTATTGTTTTTAAAAAGTTTAGTTCCGAACGGTTCAGTTAGGCCTATGTTTAACGTTTTTGTTCTCTGAACCGTTACGCCACCAAAATATCAGTCCTGAACCAGTTTGGAACGCAAACATTTTGTTCGTTCTTAGAGTTTCTTATATTGTGCAATGTTAAGTTTAGATATAGTTTATACAAAATATATTTGGTAGACTTTCAAACTTCACTGCAACTGTATTAATGTTAAACCAGGGTTTAGAACGCCATTACATTCACTTCCTCGTCTGTCCACAAGATGGAGCCCCAGATACATGGGGCTTGATGACTGACAGTGAAAGTGGACGGAAATAGCCTCCCAGACATAGGATATGTTAAAATATATAGAGAACAAAAAAAAAACGTTTTTAACCGGTTCACTGGCTTTCACAATGTTCCGTTTCTGTTCCGGAACAGTTAAAGAAATCTTTTTTCGTTTCTGTTTCCACTCCTCGTAAAATCCTGTAAAATTCTGTTTGTTTTCGGTTTTCATTTTCGTTCCTTGAACCGGTTCGGAGCCCTGTCCTGCACACAGAAAGACTGACCCTCAACATCCTCTCCACGGCTCACATTTCCTGGCAAGTGTAACTCCTGGCCTTGTTTCTCGTTGGCTCCGTCAGCGCCGGCCATCGGGGAGTTCCTGGCCTAAGTACAGGAACCGTCGGTAAAAACTCTGCCTGTAAGTGGGACCGCGGGGAGTTGGAGTGGCCCAATAAACCACACCAGAACACAGTGGATGTACTCGCTGGCTTCTGCTGAGACCGGCCTCAGAAGCGAGCGGATTCCAGGTATCCACTGCAGGGAGGTGTTGGCTTCAAGCTAGTGGGTACAGTCTTGCATAATAAATCACCTTGTGTGTTGTGTCATCACAATATCATTTTGAAAATAGCAGTCTGAAGAGCAACGCATATTTTTAAAATAAATGCGGCGTGTTTAAAAATAAACGTTAACTTTCACTCGCCTGACGTAACGTTAAATAGTTGAACAAGCGCTGGCTGGCTCTGTGGCGCAGTCGGTAAGACATTCGAAACATCTAGCACATACGGACATGTCACAAGATTTGCAAGGAGTCTCAAAAACAATCCTTTAAGGCACAGTGCCAGGTGGAAGGAGGAGAGGAAGACAGAGAAAGCAATGGGAAGATAACATCCAAGAGTGGACATGGTGCAGGCTGAGCGACACCATGCGAGTGGAACGAGGACAGAGAGAGATGGAGAGAGTTGGTTGAAAAGTCATCAGTGGAGCCCCAACGGTCAGCTAGACTAGGGGAGTGATGATGATCCGGTTTGTGTATTGACTATAATATTGGTTTGACTATAAAAACGTACCGTAACTTGGATCGTCCCTACAGGGCGTCCGTACTGTCCTGAATTGCTACTCACCTTGTACTGTCAGTCCTCCATTACAGCAATCAATGACAAGACGTGTCTGTGTCTTCATTAACACTGATATATAACAGATCCAGCACATGAGTCCTTGGGATCTCGTGACATGTCCGTACCATTTTAGTTTTCGTTTTCTGACTGTGGTTAGCAGATCTTCATATGGTCCGATGGCTTGTTAACTGCGCCAGGGAGTAGCTATAAAGCAGGTTTTTAGCCACGTTGGTCTGTCCCTTCGATAACTGAAAATGTTTTGCAGACTTGTTGGAAATGATAAAAGAATGAAATGGTTACATTTTGGAGCGTTTCTGTAGCCTATAAGTAACGTAATCATACTTCATCACCAGCTTACCGCTAGCTGCCATTACAGCCCAGCCAGCCTCTAGGACCTAGCAACTAGGTTTTACCGAGAGATACATGTACATGTGTTTCCTCCACGGACAGCCGGGTGAAATATAGCAGTTCTGCTATGTATGTACATCTTCTCATATCTCATGTTGAAATGTTTAATTGCTCTGTACACCAGGGCTATTCAACTACTTTGCTCAGAGCGCCACATTGTCAGAAACCCAAATGGTCCGGGGGCCGGAGCAGATGCCGGACTGCACGACCCCAACCTCCAGTAACCTCCGGCCTATTTGTACAACTTGACACGATGCAAAACCAAATTTTCACAACTTAAAGTAGCATACTTCCCATGAAAGGGCTTCAATTCTATGCAACAATTGTGCTTTCTTGTTTGTAACAAGCAACATCTGAAACAACAACAACACACAAATAGTGGTAAACAGCAGCCGCTCTTATAGTGCATCTGTTGAGATAAAGAACAGAATCTCAGTTAGCCTCAGCCCTCAACAACACATTTCCAGTGCTTCTGGTGAGGTAAAGAACAGCATCTCAGATAGATAAAACATGTCTGAAAAAAAATTCAGAATTCCTCTGTGGGCTAGAAAAAAATTGATTTGGCCCGCGGGCCGCCAATTGAATAGCCCTTCCCTATTGTCTGACCTCAAATAAAATTAATTTGTTCATTCATTCACAAGTGCGCCATTTGAAACACGGACCAGATTGTGGAAGTTTGCAGTAACATTGGCTCAGCATGGCAGGTCATGTTTTGCGCGGGGGCCCCTTGGCCCATTCCCACCGCCAGCCAACGGCTTCACTATCGATTTGAGCCTTCGGGAGGGGCGACGACTTGCAGCTTCTCTCAGTGGGGATTTATTTTCCATTATGCCCATTATGAATGACAAACAAATCCAGCACAGAGGTCATTGCTGCCAGTCCACCGGTGCCATCTTAGGAGGAGAGGAGAGACTCGGAGAGGCAGAGCGACTGAAACTGAGGGAGAGAGACAGATGGAGAGAGAGTGATGGTAAAGGGAAAGCAGGTCGATTCGGTACATCACCCTTTTGTCACGGGTCTATGCAGTCGTTTCCGGCATTTCATTAATTTGTTCCGACAGAAGAGTCTGAAGTAGTCCTGTATTATCCCGACATTTCATTAATTAGCCCATTCCGACAAAAATAAAAGCTGCCGCTGCCGACAGCCTTGTGGATACTTCGAGTGCACTATGTAGGGTAAATGAAGAATTCGGACACCCCCACAAAATGGCGTGCGCCCCGTATAGTGCACTATATAGGGTACATGGAGAATTCGGATCCTCAACAAAATGGCGTGTGCGCCATATAGTGCACGATATAGGGTACATGTAGAATTCGGACACCCCCACAAAATGGCGTGCGCCCCGTATAGTGCACTATATAGGGTACATGGAGAATTCGGATCCTCAACAAAATGGCGTGCGCGCCATATAGTGCACTATGTAGGGTACATGGAGAATTCGGACACCCCCACCAAATGGCGTTCGCGCCGTATAGTGCACTATATAGGGTACATGGAGAATTCGGACACCCCTACCAAATGGCGTTCGCGCCATATAGTGCACTATATAGGGTACATGGAGAATTCGGACACCTCTACAAAATGGCGTGCGTCCCATACAGTGAACTATATAGGGAATAGGGAGGGGAAACATCTGTGAGATAGCAGTGTGTGAGTCTGAGATAGCAGCCTCATTCAGTCTGCAGTGAGTGATTAGGTAATTTGCATCCTATCTGAACACACCAACGGACGGCGGCGGGTTGATCAAGCTAATTCAAAGTGGTCGGAGCTCGCAGTAATTAGTTATCTCAACAATCAACCTCGCCGTCCTGAGTGATGTTGTTTCTAACAAGAGTCCTGAGTGACAGCCAGCGGTGAAATTAGAACAAGGGAAATAAAATTAACAAGCTGAGATAAAGAGCAGGATCCGTTATATCCGTTGGCCTGTTTCCGTTAGCCTGGTTGAGACCAGAACCAACGCATCGTCCACGCATCGCACATTGCTAGACGCTTGCATTGGGTCTGGTAAAACCAGGGTCGGAAAATGTAAAAAAAAAAAAAAAAAAGTGTCAGTCAAATCGTGTTATCCAGTCACAGCGCAGTAGTTGGGACAAGCGGCGTGGAGGCGTGACAACCAAACTCCTCCCACGTCTTGCGTAGCCCGTACAAACTCCCCCCACGTCCGCGCTGATTGGTCGATTGATTCCATACCGACAGCAGTATATGTTTCCAACATGCTTCGACCTGCAGCCCAAGAGAGGATGTTATGTCCATTTACCTCATCCAGTGCCTTTTCAAATTCTGCACGTCCCAATGCCAGGGTTTCTTTCAACATGTGAGTGTCTTTTCAAGACCGGATAGAACTAAACCCATAGCAAAGGAAACTTCAGAGTCTACTTCATCATCAGAAAATAACACTTGTTTCTAACCAGCCTGACAAGCCAGACCCAACGCATCGTTCACGCATTGCACGTCGCTAGATGCTTGCATTGGGTTTGGGAAAATCAGGCAAACCGTCGGTACGGATTTGATCAGCCAATCAGCGCAGACGTGGGCGGAGTTTGGTTGTCACGCCTCCACGCCGCTTGTCCCACCTACTGTGCTGTGTCTGGATAACGATTTGATTGACAACCTTTTTTTTTTACGTTTTCTGACCCTGGTTTTACCAGACCCAATGCAAACGTCTAGCGATGCGTGGACGATGCGTTGGGCCAGGCTATATTTGCCCCTATATAATGGACGTGAAGTGCTAAGGTATATCACATAACTGTACGTATACGTTTGCCCTACGTGATACCACCAAAATGTCTGCCGCCGCCAAGCTGTGACGTGATGTGAAACACCCCTATTTACAGAATGGCCCTATGCCATAGTGATGTCTAGAAACCAACCGGATTGATTCAGCAAATGACCTGAGCAAAAAATTTCCAGCCAAGATGAGCCATTTTGTAAAAAAAAAAATCAATAAAAAAACAACAATGACATCTGAAAAGTCACTGTCATGCATTTTAAACAAAGTCACATGAATATTGCATCGTGGGGGTTGCAGGTAGGGGGCATGCTCTGAAATTAACAAGACGCGCATTCAGGCGACGGGTGTCATACTCGCGGCGAGGTTGCCAAAGTTTAGAAATTGGCCTCTCGATTTGCAGCTTACACGCGTACAACCTCAGATTTTAAATTGGCGAAGGCAGACGCACGCACTCGCACGCAATGTGCAGAATGTAAAACAGGTCTGCTGGAAGCCAACGCAGCCAAGTGGGTATTTCTGGCCCGCGGTACTGGCACCCAGTTAGTTGGTAACCATGGTGACAGTTCTCACACGCCGCGCTGTGTTTAGATGTGAGAGTACGGTTAACGCATTGTGGCCGTGGGTGAAATCTTTTTATGGTTAACCTGGCGCATAATACGGTAAAAGTCCACACCCAAGCAACGATCATCTTTACTCGGGCATGTTTCACTCTCCCTAACACAGGTAATGAGAGGTGAAGCGCACTAGGAGCTGATTTAGCCGTTTTCTCTGATGAAAATTAACTTGTGTCAGTGCGCTGAAAATTACACAGTACATTCCGCAGTGACATGAGGTGGGTGGGGCTTTGGGCGGGGCTTTGTAGAGTCTAATTGACACAGCGCCTTGTAACTGTGCAAATGAACACCAACACTAGTAAATATTCAACTCTCTCCATTGTTGTAATCACTCTGAAAGAGTCAATGCTCTTTGACACTGCATATTTAACACTGCAAAATTTACTGTGTAGGGTACTATGGGGAACGAGAATGTGACGTTAGGCTTTTTACATTCGCCGCGTGTGCGGGTACAATTGACCATGGCATATGTGCGTGCATGGGCGTGCCCAGCAGCGGAGCATGCACACACACAGCAACAGGCGAAGCTTTGTATATACATGCCGCGCGCGCACACACACACACACACGTCTGGGCGTGTGGGCTTATCAACGTGGGCTGCTTCGCTCTGTGTGTTTGTGTGTGTGTGCCACTGTGCCTTGAAGGATTGTTTTTGAGAGTCCTTGGGGATCTCGTGACATGTCCGTAACATCTTAGTTAGTTTTAGGTTAATAGATCTTCATACGGTCCAATACCTTGTTTTATTCTGGATTTCACTTCTTCGTTGGAGTATAAAAGACAAAAAAAGTAGAGTACGGTTAAATCAAGCTAGTGGAAAAGAGTCAAAAGAGACACGGAATGAGTTGTCTTTTAAATTCTCTTCAAAGTTAATAATTTCTTTGCCAACAAGTTACCTGAAGAACGCCAGTCTCCCTCCCTGGGACACTCACCCGTCTCCGGCACTCACCCCCATCCATCGTCTCCTTGCCAGCGTGCCAGCCCGCGCCAGCCATCCTCATTTTTCACACCACTCAGCCGGAAATTGAACCCGACCCGCCCGATCTCCGACGGAACGCTCTTAACCCCTCCGAGCTGATCTTTCTGTATGATAAATAGCAGAGCATTTGTATACGTTTATTGTAGAGTAGCGTGGTGTGACCGAGTTTGGAAACAGCCCGAGATTGAAACCACGAACGTTTTTCACTCTGTAGACATTTTTCAGTCTGGGGATGGCTGAGATTCTACCTCTGTCAAGGCCCAGCGCTGGAGAAATGGGTACCACTTTAGAATAACAGTGTTATAAATGCTCATAAAGTATTTCTAACATGTATTTATGTTGTTGTTTAACATGCATTGTGTAAATAGTTTGTAAATGTTTAACATGTATTGTGTAAATAGTTTGTAAATGTTTAACATGCATTGTGTAAATAGTTTGTAAATGTTTAACATGTATTGTGTAAATAGTTTGTAAATGTTTAACATGTATTGTGTAAATAGTTTGTAAATGTTTAACATGTATTGTGTAAATAGTTTGTAAATGTTTAACAGGTATTGTGTAAATATTTTTAAATGTTTAACATGTATTGTGTAAATAGTTTGTAAATGTTTAACATGCATTGTGTAAATAGTTTGTAAATGTTTAACATGCATTGTGTAAATAGTTTGTAAATGTTTAACATGCATTGTGTAAATAGTTTGTAAATGTTTAACATGCATTGTGTAAATAGTTTGTAAATGTTTAACATGTATTGTGTAAATAGTTTGTACATGTTTAACATGCATTGTGTAAATAGTTTGTACATGTTTAACATG
>OMKY01214040.1:3483-14334 GCA_900302395.1 Bregmaceros cantori | reverse complement strand
TTCTAGGTTACAGGACACAGCACATATTTAGAGGCTTACTGCATTTACAGTCAATGGAGAAAGTCTGAATTTCTCTGTGTTCACTATAGACAACCACTAGGGACAGTGTACCATAAATGCAGGAATGTATTTTGGTGTATGTTATTAAGTTGTGTAGTCAGGAACCAAAGTTCAACAGTGAGCTTTCTAGATTTACAAGAGTCACAGATGATTCTGGGTCTGAGAGTAATTTTGTTTGTGACACCTCGGTTCAGGGCCGTGGGGCTAAACTATACTAAGTTCCACTGTGCACCAGAGTGAGTGCATGCACTGTAACACTCCGTTTTATTTATAAATGGAATTAGTTTACATCATAGAAGTATATTACACTATATTGTAATGTGTTATGATATGATAATATATATATATTTTTCAAAGTATTTTTTCTCACTCTATCTCATTTTATTGACAGCATTAGTGTACATGGAGGATGAGAGAGAGCAGGAACTAGCGTACGTGCAGGACATGAGCATGGGGTTGTCATGACGACGCGGCGCGCTCTGTCTCAAGCCACCGTGACAAGACTATGTGTGGGGCTGCCTCTCTGCGCAGTGTTTTCAACCGCTACGCCAAGGGGCCTGCCCCAACATGAGAATATATTTGGTGTGAATGCACTTACGTTATATATAATTAGTGAGCGTGATATCACATGACCAACCTTTAGTGGATTCAGTTAAAGACCCTATTCTTCACCCTTATTCGGGGACCTATGTAGTAAATTTTGCAGTGTCAAAGTTCATTGACTCTTTTAGAGAACAGAGAGAGGTGAATACTAACTATTGTTGGTGTTAATTTGCTAGTTACAAGGCGCTGTGTCAATTAGACTCTACAAAGCCCCACCCAAAGCCCACCCACCTCGTCCTCTCTCAAACTTTAAAGCCATTTTTATTGCATCGTGACTCATGCGGCACCCGAACCTTGGCGCGAACTGAGGTTCGGCTTGGACCCCAGGGGTTTGGGTTGAAGCGGCGCTGCCGACTTGCCGTGTCGCAGGCCCTCGCGGCCTTCGTCTGCTCAGATGCAGACGCCCGTCCCTTCACAGACGTGCCGGCGGTGCTGAACAATATTAGCCAGTGTTAATATTTTTACTCAATTTCAAGTTAATTTTAAGAGGAGTTAAACACTATGAAACGAGTTAACACCAAATCTGATAAACTCAGACACAGTGTTAAATTTAACTCTTTAAGTGTTGATTTAACACTGCAAAATTTCCTGTGTACTAATGGCGTTCAGATGCATTCTGCACCCCTTGTCCGTTTCTCACCGTTAATGTTTGTAGATGAATGTGTGTGGATTCTAGTAATAATAAACAACCAAGTGGATTCCCCTTAACCTTTTGTGAGCTGAATCCTCTCCATCCAGCGCCCCCACCAGCGCGCACGGAGGAAAGAATGGTACGTATCGACTCAGTTAAGATCAGGAAAGAACACATTTGAGAATGAATTTCCGTTGGTGTTTTCCTTCAAGGGCTGACTTTGAAGTCATAACCCAGGTCCGATTTGCGAAACCGGCGTGAGCCGCGGCATCTCCCTCCACACAGGAGGGCTCGTTCCGCACAAAAAAAAAGGGGGGACGTACACAATGTGATCTTTGAGCTCCGGCGCGGCGGAGGGAGACGTCTGTGTTTTCATTTACGATCTCCACCTGGTCCATGAATGAGAGAACTCTGCGGTGGACTCGACGGGTCAACACCACATCCTACCACCACGCTGGCCCGGGGCCAGTCCAAATGTTCTACTGTAAGATGGAGAGATTGATGGCGAGGGAAGGAGGGAGCGAGAATAATGTAAAGACGCTGAGAGGGAGGGGGCAGGGAGAAACAGAGAGGGTGGTATAGGAAGAGTTTGTAACCAGCTACCCATGTCCATTAGACAGCCCCCATTGTTATTTAGGGTGGATTGCCCTAATGCGGGCCACTGCCTAATGTGGGACACCTAAGCTCCAGTGACTCTGGCTCCTCCCTAAACAATGGATGTCAGTCAAACTATGGTAAAGGCAAACTATAATCATGTGTCATGGGAGAGAGAAACCGAGGGGGAGAGAGAGAAATGGGGGAGAGAGATAGTGATGATGCAGTGAGAGAGAGATGGGGGCATGGAGAGAGAGATAGATGGATAGATAGATGGGAGAGAGAGAGCTAGAGAGAGAGATGGGGCAGGGAGAGAGAGATAGATGGATAGATAGATGGGAGAGAGAGAGCTTGAGAGAGAGATGGGGCAGGGAGAGAGAGAGATGAGGGCAGGGGGAGAGAGAGAGAGAGAGATGGAGAGACAGATAGAGAGAGAGTTAATTAATGAACGTAGCAACAGGGAGTGTGGGGCTATACTTACAGAGGGTCTTTAAACAAAGAAAAGCCGTTTGGCTTCTACTTCATGTGTTGAAAATGAAGCCTTGTTTGTTGTGGCCGCGGATAATATACCAGCGCTGTCCGTGTCACGGGGGGGCAAGATCCCCCGCCCCTCTCCTGTCCCCTGATTGGCCGGCGAGTACGAGGCCGATGTTTTGTTCTGCCGTGGGAGTCTGCGAAGACAACATTAAGTGGAGTTCGGTTGACAGCCCCGGAGTTAAGGAGGGGATGAAGACCAAGCCAGGGGGGAACAACATGCAGAGAAGAGTGGGGGGGTTGCTTGGTGTTGTAGTGGTGTCTCGGACAGACACAGGAAAACTACGACCCGCAGTTAGGCTATTTATTTCAGGGGTGCACCCATCATGTTTTTTTGCTCCCGATCCGATCCCGATCCTTCGATTTTAAGGATCGGCCGATCCCAATCTCCGGTACCGAGTCCCGATACCAAGTCCTGATCCTGCTTTGCTTGTGATATCACTAGAGTAGAACTTTATTCTGGTTATGTTCTGATCGATATCCCTAAATAATAACACATATCAGTGGAGTAGAACTTTATTCTGGTTATGTTCTTATCAATATCCCTAAATAATAACACATATCAGCGGAGCAGCACTTCATAATTCTCTACATAGTGTGAGTATCATCCCACAGCAGCAGCAAGTGCTGTTGGCAGAGCGCACTATCATCCACTCTCCAGAGCAGAGCGCTCCCCAACTCATTTACCGATCCTGATCGGGACAAAGTCACGAGTCCCGATCTTTGGAAAAAAGTCTGATCGTCCTCCGACCACCTGTAAAAACATTCACCATTCTACTTGTCACTAGAGCTGCAACTAAGGATTATTCCAATATTCGATTAGTTGCCGATGTGGTTCGCCGTCTGTCATGGCACCCACCTCAATTGCTATGTGAATGTGTACATAATTTCCTGTTGGGTAATAATAAAATATTTAAAATCAAAGTTACACATTTACACACATACATAACCACACACACACTTGCACTCTGCTACACACACAGTCCCCATAAAATACCACTGCGGAGTTTCCATAGTCCTTTGTTGTTGTGCTGCTGTCCACGTGTAGGGCTGTGCTGCAGATGGCTTCAGAGTATTCCGTTAAATAGCAACGTTTGAGGGACATTCTTCCAGCATGAGTTCTGGGGAAGGGAAAGTCATGTGAAACCTTACAAATATTTGAAAAACTGTAACAGGATCATATTTCATAGTTATCCGTCACAGTTCAGACAGGCTTATCACATGTTTGTGTGTGCGAGGCAGACCTGGCTATCAACTATAGTCCTGCTTAATCCAATGCTGCCCAACACAGACAGTGCCCATTTCAAGCCGTCAAGATCTCACACTCAAACGGCACTGCAGAGTTTAACTTTAATTCAAATCAGAATTACGTTTATTGCCATTATCAATGATAAAAGCTCACATACTAGGATTTATTTTTTTCTTGGTGGAGTTGTTACGGATGTGAAATGTTGATATTCAAATTTGAATACAGTGATTGAGCCAAAACTAAAAGGGTGACAGCCAATTACCATAAGCAATCGAATCGACTGGCATTTCTTTTTTGGGTTGTGAGGCTGTGGGTAACGTTGTCCTGTTCTGTTTCTGTAAAGCACTTTGTGTTGCTCTGCTTGAAAAGTACTTTACAAATAAATAAAGTTTGAGTTTGAGTTTGAGTTTCATACTCGGCTGTAGGTAGTGACTTGGAACCAACGGTGTTCAACTCTCTAGTGCAATAACAAGTTCACAGAGCGATACAGAAGACAGGCATGTAACAAAAGGAACTTGGATCTATGTACAGGGAGACAGTCTATATGCAAGGCACATTGTGTAGATAGCTTGGGGTTTTGCCAAATTATAGGTTGAGGAGTGCTGGGGTCAGAAAGTGACATGTGCAGCTTGCCTTATCCAGAGCTACCTGGCCTTCAGCAGCCCTATGGCAGCAGGGAAGATGCTATTGTTCTGGCGCGAGGTTCTAGCCCTAATGGACCGAAATCTCTTACCCGAGGAGAGTGGACTGAACAGAAACTGTCCAAGATATGACATTTGTCCCACCCCGTGATGGAGGAGGCGAGGGTGAACTCAGTGGTAGCCAAATTCATCCATTTCCTACTCACTTCTTCTTCCGCTTCATCCGGGGTCGGGTCGCAGGGGAATCGGCTTGAGCAGGGAAGCCAAAACCTCCCTCTCCATGGCCACTTCTTGTAGCTCATCGGGTGAGATCCTGAGGCATTCGTAGGCCAGCCCAGAGGCAAGGTCACTCGCGCACACACAGACACGTCCTATCTCGTTGAAGGTCCGGGAGAGAGAGCGAAGGAACGCTCTCGGACCCCCCACATCTGGTGGAAGCCCCGCCCCAGGCAGAACCTGGCGCCACAGCGCCAACTAGCGGCAGCATTATTACAGTATGGACAAAATGGCAGGTGAAACTACCTACGGAACCGGACGAAAACGCCTGTTTCCGTTATTTCTGGATGGTATGAATGGGCCTTTAGGCTTGTTTTTAGGCATCCCAACATTCACAATCTGATACATTTGCAGCTCTCTCAAGTCCTAATCAACAGTGTCCCAACTCTACCAAGCCTGCCGAGAGTTACACTGTGTCTAGGCTGTAAAAACTGCCATTGTTAAAACTGTCCCGGCAGTTTGACGAATGACCACGGACTTTAGGGCCATCACTAAAGATGTTTTTTTGGAAGGCGCTGGGGAGCCAAAGTAACACAGTCAGTTTGAGAGGAATGGGGGATGCTGGGATTAAAGTAAAGACAGCAAAGTGGTGGTGGCTCTGTGTCGCAGTCAGTTACACCTCCGCATCCAGCACCAGTGTTGTCATTATTGCGTTACAAAGTAGCGCATTACTCACATTTGTGTAACTTTTCAAGTAATCTGACACGCTAATAAAGTAATTAGATTAAAGTTACTTACCCGCATAACCATAGTCCATTATGACCCACTTCCAATAAATTGCACTGTATTGGTAAAGCTGGTTGTTTATTTTTTAAGATGGACTGAATATAATTGAAAGTAACAACGAAAAGTAACTAAAGTAATCTAACTTAGTTACTTTGAAAATAAAATAACAAGTAACTTTTAAAAGAAAGTAACGAGTAATCTAACATAACGAAGTAACTGTGGCAACTCTGTCCAGCACACATACAGTGTTCTGCCCGTGGCTCGAGTTCACTGAGTCATGGGAGCACTTCCCCTCACCAACATAAGTGGGTCCCTGTTAAATCGGATACTTCTAACGTATTTTCTGCCGTTATGTAAAGTTCAAATCCCCAAAACGATTCGCTTATCTTGTTTGGGTTAAGTTAGGATTAGGGTTAAGGTTAGTGTTGGGTTAAGTTAAGGTTAGGGGTTAGGTTAGTTGAAGTGCACGGGTAGGACCAAAACATGGAGTGACTTTTACATTCAGGAACGGAATTGCCCACCTCTGTTATTGTTCTGCCCCCAGGTCAAGTTTATTATTATATATAATAGTGTATATTATATTTTACATTATAGATAGCATATTATATTGTAGTGAATGCACGCGCGGTGCATTCTGGGCCGCCACCTCAACCTGCCTACACGGCTCCTTAAATAGAGTCCGAACGAACCTCGGCAATGGCTGAGTTCAGCTATTGCCGATGTGAGTTCCTCTATTCCCAGCTCCTCCACGAGGGGACAGCCTTTCGTTACAATATTATATTATACAATTATAATTGGGGACTGGAATCTGAGGGTCTGATTTGCGTGGGAAAGCTATACGCAACATCCTCTGGTGTTGACTGCAGTTGCGGGGGGCACATTTAACAGGCAACCAAGTGTTACTATATACTCCTAGAGACTTCAAACTGTGGATCTGTATTCCACATTCTTCATACAGTTGTATGCATAGATTTACTCACTGGAGTGAGGTTCAACAATTTGGACATGTCCTTTCTTCCAAATTGGTTCTGCAGCAGTTCTATTGTAGGAATTGTAAGAATTTGTATCCCTCGAGATTCGTTTCAAATGTATGGTTTCTTAAGTGTTCTGCAGTGGCCGTTTGGGAAAAATGCGTACTCCGGGATCAGCATGAATTCCTTCGCTCTACTGAAGTTAACTTGTGGGCAATTCTAGGTCCAGAAAGCCCTGACATGTTTTTATTCTAGCTGACTACTGTAAACAGATACACCACAGTGTGACATGGAAGTATCTAGAAACTATTTACTGTCTGTGAGTGGAACCACCTGTCTGTGGCAGTACATAGTCAGACATAATGGGACCGCGCTGCAGTGCAGCAGACTCCAAGCTTGTAATGGTCAGACTTATCATGCTGATTCAAAGCTTGACGGTCAGCTGCTCTATAGATTGTATTAATAGCTTTATGTGGGAGAAAGGCTGAGTGAGCAGAAGACGTAAGAATATTTAAGTTGTAGACGGGTGGGGGGAGGGGCAGAAGTTGAGTCTGACAATGTCACGAGCCGCTTGTCCACGAGCGGCTCCCAGGCGCCAGGTTCGTTCATGGATCGCACGAACACAGGTGCAGCGCGTCTCACGATTGATTGGCTGCTTCCCCCTTCATAAACGGGCCTCAGACACCGAGTCAACGCGCCATCCTGATCTTCTCTTGGTGAGTAGCCAAGGGAGCAGTTTATGATCTAGTTGTAGTCCTCTCTCTACACTATACAGCCCTCGGAATAGTTAGAGCAGACTCCTCTTTACATAGCTGTCGTCAAGGTTAACCGGAGTATATTCTTCACTGCTACAGAATTCCTCAACTCCGCTTCCGCCTCTGGACTCGGCTCACCGATCCCGAACCAGACCCCGGAGATGAGTATTCTACTTTCTCAAATACGAGCTCGTCACGAACAATGACTCATCGTCTGATCGTTGTTTAGAGACTCATGTTTTGCCCTTTGAAACAAGCTTGTCATGGACAATGACTCACCGTGTGATCGTTGTTAGAGACTCATACTTGCCTGTGTTGCAATTCTTGTATTTTCCTTTGCACTTTGTGTGCTTCAATTGTTCTATGTTTGATTACCTGATTTGAAGTACACGGATGACTGCGTGGGTCGCAATCACGTCACCTTAATTTCCTTGCTCTATTTCTATACGTGTCATAACAGACAAGTCAGAACAACCAAGTCGTTCCCGCATTGTTGACGGGTTTCTTGGTCTGGTTTAATCAGGTTAATCAGATTTTTGGAACCCCAATCAGAACGGCGAAATATGTTCACCCCTCATCTTAGCCGAGTCGCTACATACACCTTTCCCCCACTGTGAGTTGTTACATGACTGAAGTTTTGATGTTTAGTTACATGTCAAATTTACCGTGCTAACGTGCTAACTTCTTCCCAAGCCTTGGGAAGAAGCAATTTTTTTCAAACAGTGGTATCGGCTGGTATCGGTATCGGCCGATACTGCAGAGCCAGTTATCGGTACCGGCACCATAAAAGGGCTCCGAACCAGTTCAAGGAACGAAAACGAAAACCGAAAACAAACGGAATGTTACGGAATTTTATGAGGAGCAGAAACAAAAATGTCTTCAACTGTTCCGGAACAGAAGCGGAACATTATGAAATCCATAAAACCGGTTTAAAACTTTTTTTCTCGATATTTTTGAACATATCCTATGTCAGGGAGATAATTTCTAGTCAGTCATCAAGCCCCATGCATCTGGGGCTCCATCTTGTGGACAGACGAGGAAGCGAATGTAATGGCGTTAATACAGTTGCACGGAAGTTGAAAGTGAATGTTCACCATATATATTTTGTATAAACTATGCCTAAACCTTAACATTGCACAATATAAAGAACTTTAAAAACTAAATGTTTGCATTCTGAAACGGTTCAGGACCGATATTTGGGTGGCGGAACAGTTCCGAGAATGAAAACGTTAAACATAGGCCTGTCTAAACCATTCAGAGCGGAAGTTTAAACAAGCGCGGGTTTAGTTACACAAAATGAAATGCAGCAATTTTTGTCTTCACCCCTCTTTGGGTTCATGGGGCGAAGCTATTATAACAAAATGCTGCTATGCATCATAGAGAGTGCATGCACGCAGGCAACATAGACATACAGTATATATAATATATAGATATCGACTCTGTGGTTTTCCTTTAAGACGTGTCAGAGAGTGTATTAACCAGTTTGCTTTCAAAGGCCACACCGGCCATCCTCGCATATGCTTATTCAGAGCAGTCGGTGGAATTAAACGCAGCCTTTTTTAAATGAGTTTTTATTGTATTTTATTTAACCAGAGTGACACCATCATTATTATGTTGACAGGCAGAATTGAAGGCCGTGTGTGGGTTATAGATGTTTTCTCACACATGAAAAATGATCTATAATTCACCACATGCAGCGAGAATCCACCGGTAATTTACTGAACAAAATGATAAACAGCCGTTTTATTTCCCTTTCTCCTGAGCTCACTGATGGTATCAATGCGAGTGCCTCACAGTTTCACAATTGACAAACCTCCTATCGCCTTCTGAACAACCGGTAGAGAATTGAAATACTCCTTTCTCTCCTGCCTTTTGTACGGATTCCTCATATTCCTCATAGAATTGTACGTAATTCTATGAGGAGCGGAAACGGAAACGAAAAAAGATTTCTTTAA
Source organism: Bregmaceros cantori (assembly GCA_900302395.1). NCBI lineage: Eukaryota > Metazoa > Chordata > Actinopteri > Gadiformes > Bregmacerotidae > Bregmaceros > Bregmaceros cantori. The sequence continues at coordinate 5,339 of OMKY01214040.1, read as the reverse complement.
CTCTTCCGGAACACAAACGTAACATTGTCAAATCCACCAAACCGGTTAAAACATTTTTTTCTGTTCAATATATACATGAACATATCCTTTCCTTCCATCCACTTTCACGGTCAGTCGGCAAGCATCTGGGGCTCCATCTTGTGGACAGACGAGGAAGCGAATGTAATGGTGTTTTAAACCCGGTTTTCACGTTAATACAGTTGCACTGAAGTTATTTTGTATAAACTATACCTAAACGTAACATTGCACATTATAAGGAGCGAACGAACCGGTTCCGGACCGATATTTTGGTGGCAGAGGGGTGCAGAGAAACGAAAACGTTAAACATGATCCGTTCGGAATGGAATGTTTGAAATAGAATTTAGTTTTCAAGCCCTGTTTACAGTTAAGTGGTATTACTTACCACTTCACAACCATTATATGGGGGCAAACACAATGGACGTTATGCAAATATTGCTCTCTGTTCGTCTGACCGTGATGCTACCACCATAACGCCAAGCTGTGACATCACGGTGCAACAGGCCTATCATGGAAACGTATAAAGGCTCCTGCATACTTTCAGGGTGGGGACCAGCCCGCCGTGAAGGTGATCACATGACCGCCGTCGCGCCGGTTTGGGTAGAAAGTGGTCATAGTTCCAGATCACCGCTGTACCCTGCCTCCCTCTGCCCCCCCCGGCGGCTCCACCTACTCTCTCCGCGGCCAACTTTTCCTCAAATTCGTCCTTTTTCTCTATTCTATTCTATCTCTATTGCCTCCCTCTATTCTATTATGTTCTCTGTCGCTGTTATGTCGCTGTCTATACACACTGTATGTTGTTTTTGTCCCGCTCTTTTTCTCTCTCCCTTGTCTCCTCTCGTCTCGAGCGAGCGAGATTCGCGGGCCTGCTTGCAAAACGGGGACCGCCCACTCTCCGTCTTGACCAATCACAGCCGCGAGTTAGTAGAAACAAGGGCTATGGTCAGGATGAGACGTGGGGAGCGTCCCACCGACAAGTACCGAGGCACATTGATGACATGGTGTAGTTTTTTTAGCGCAAAAAACTACACCACGGCGGTCTGCTCCCCACCCCACCGTGAAGTATGCAGGGGGCTTAAGAGAGCAGTATGTGTTTCATGTGAATGTTAGCTTTACAGGTGCACTTCTATTTTTTATTTAAATGTTTTTTCCCGCCCATTCAGGCTGTTTTTTCCAAGCTTTTTATTCATTAGGGTTAGCGGAAACAGGTGAAGATGGGGGGCAGTCATGCGGGAAATACGTCGGTGGCGAGATTCGAACCACCGACTCACCGCGCCATTGAGGCATATGTGTGCTTTCCAGCGCTCCGCCCAACCAACTGAGCTACTGGGCAGCACTACAGGTGCACTTCTAACAATGACAGGATGCGGATGTAGTGCCAGGGACTGCCCCATTAAGTATTCTAGTACTTAAGTATTCATAATTGAGCACAGTACTTTGGTATACTTTTTATTTGCACATTTGTTCTTGTGTTGGCTTTGTGCTATTACTTCATCGCAATTCTTAGAGAATCATAATCATCATAATCACCATCACTCCTGTAGTCAGGCTGACCGTTGGGGCACCACTGCATACTTTGCAACCAGCTCTCTCCATCTTCCCCTGTCCTCGGCTATTTGCATGGTGTTACTCAGACTGCAACTTGTCCACTCTTGGATGTTATCTTCCCGTCACTTTCTCCGTCTTCCTCTCCTCCTTCCACCTGGCACTGTGCCTTGAAGGATTGTTTTTGAGAGTCCTTGGGATTTCGTGACAAGTCCTTGAATCCCTCAGGTCGTGTGGATGGTTGGTGACTTTGCCCAGTGGCCGGTCCAAGTTGGACCGGCCACTGTTTGTGT
>OMKY01214038.1:0-13140 GCA_900302395.1 Bregmaceros cantori | reverse complement strand
ATGACTGTATGCATGTGTATGTGTGTGTAAATTATTGTGTGCATGTGTGTGTGTGTGTAAATGACTGTGTGCATGTTTGTGTGTGTGTGTGTGTGTGTGTGTGTGGGTAGGTTGTCCCTCATAGAGCTAGAGAAAGGTATTAAAGGTCTGGTGGTGATGTCATCGAATCTGGAGGAAACCTTTCACTGCATCCATGATGCCCGTGTTCCTCCACTTTGGGATAAGGTATCTCTCTCACTCTCACTCGCTCTCTCTCGCTCTCTGCCCTCACCCTCTCTGTCTCCCGACACCTTTCTCTCTCTCTCTGCCCCATCTCTCTCTCTATCTCCCCCTCTCTCTCTCTCCCTGTCCTCACCCTGTCTGTCTTCCTGACACCTCTATCTCTCGCTCTCTCTCTCTCCCCCCTCATCTTTGTCTGCTGTCTCTCTTTCTCCTTCACATCATGCCCCTTCTAACTAAGAAGCACTCAAAGATTGCAAACTTGCACCTAACCCCTAAACCTAACCCCTAAACCGCGATCGGAAACGTTCGGAAATGGCCCCGCCAGTCAAAAATGGCATCGGCCGTTGGGGAGATAAATGTGGCTCGGGCACAGCTGCGGGAGACACGTGTGACGCCACTACGGAGCAGTGTTAATTTCGTCAGCATTTTTAAAATTTTGTCTAGTCTTAGTCACAATGACGAAAATCAATTTTAGTTATAGTCATATTTTTGTCATTGCATCCCAATTTCGTCTTAGTCACAATGACGAAAATCAATTTTCGTTGTAGTCATATTTTCGTCGTTGCATCCCAATTTAGTCTGATGAAAATCAATTTTAGTCGTTGTCATATTTTAGTCAATTTAGTCAACAGACTAACCACTGCTAATAATAGAACTTCTCCACACACTGCGTCTTTTTCTATATTTTATTTATATAACCCTTTGCAGAATGAATTTCACAAGTCCACACACCGTTTTTCTTTTTTAAATAAAACACTGATTCTTTTTTAAACATATATCATTGTAGTAACTGTTCAGTAAAATCCAAACAGAACACTGATTTTTTTTAGACTAAACTCTAGTAACTGTACAATAAAAAATGTATCCAAACAACACTGATTCTTTTTAAAATATATCACACTGTACTGTAACATTTTTTAAAAAGAAAGTAAAAACTCCAAAGTCTGAACAATGATACTTTTTAAAACAGATCACACTGTCGGGCTGCAACTAAAGATTATTTCAATAGTCGATTGGTTGATTAATTGCTTCAATAATTGGCAACTAACCGTTTAGATATTTCTCCTCATAAAAATCCTTAAAATATTCACAGCAACTCAGAAATGAATCTTGTCAACTTGAAATGTGGTCAATTTTGGTTCACGACAGCCAACAAATGTACAACAATTTAGTTACAATTTAGGGCAAAGTCATTACACTAATAGTTTGATGGTTGTCTTTATATTCATCTTTTTTTAAATCAATAATATTGAATAATTATTAACGTCAATAGGTGGTGGTGTCAGTAGAAAACTGCTGTCAATATCAATTATTCAGCTCCTTGGTGATCATCGATTACTGCATTAGTTCTCCTATGTATGTACTTTTAAAATGTTGCATGTTGCATATTTCTTATTCAAATACGTGTGCGAAAAGGCGCATTGATATAATGGCGGGCCGTGATGCATCAAGTGCAGCCCGCGAGGCCGCAATCACTATGGTGACCGGGTATAGACGGCGATAGGTTTGAGCATTCATTTGCGGCACGCTGCTGTCCACGCGAGGAAGGAAAAATTGCCGAATAGGCTGCTGCGAGCCGTTTTTTTTTTTTTTTTATCGGGATTTCTCTGACATTTGTCGGGCTGTGATGGCATTGAGATGCTGCTGCGATACGTGTTTTTAACCGGGATTTCTCGTACATTTGTCGGACTCGTGATGGAATGGAAAAATCAACGCTAAAAAACTTTTCGAAACTGGATTATTACAAACAGCGGGGAACTTACTCCGGGAGGACTTCTGCAAAGTGCAAACGATGGGACGGAATATTACTTGGTACTTTTCAACTTCATGTACAAATAGGTAAGAACACATGCTTTTATTTTAATCTTAAATGCATATTGTGGACGTGTGTGTTCCTTACCTTTTGCCATATGGCTCGGAGGACGCGGCCGTTGCGGCCGCGGGATGCTCAATCACCATGCAAGTTATTTTCCCTTGTATCATATGAAAAATGACTCCAAATATTTAGGTTTTTTTTTCTCCCAGCAAACCCCGAAGCCATGACACGCGTTACACCTGCTTAGCAGCGGTGTGGCCTGTGGGACAGGTGCCGCGCACGGCGTGCAGGCCGCAGGGCAGTGCAACAATGCGCCTTAGAAATTACAATTTAATTATAATCGAATGGACATTTTTCAATGTCCATTCATTCATGGCTTGTAAATTGCGTCAGGTCTGAGTCTAGTTAACGAAAATATTCTTTAATTCTCGTCATATTTGTATTTTCTGGGAACATTTTTTGTTCGTCATCGTCTCGTCAAGTTCACTGCAAAAAGGGTCGTCGACGAACTATTTTCGTCATCGTCATGGTTGACGAAATTAACACTGCTACGGAGAACCACGCGAGCCGTAAGACGGCATTCATTCACCCGTTAATATCAAATCAAACTTTATTTATATAGCACTTTTCATGCAGAGCAATGTTACTTATAGGCTACAGAAATGCATCAAAATTGAATCACTTCTTTCTTTCTTCATTTCCAACAACTTTCATCCAGATCCGTGCTCAATTTTTATCAGTTATCGAGGGAGACAAACCAACGCGGGTGAAAACATAACCTGCAATCCACGGGCTCCGCCCCGGCGCATTTTATAAAAATAACGCGGTGGCAGAGTGGTTAGCGAGCGCGTCCCACAAAGCAGCGCCGCCGGTTTGCATACCTTTTCTGGCTTTTCTGCAATGTCTCCCCCGACTCTTCATCGCAGTTTCCCATTTAATCCTGTCACTCTCATTAAGGAAATAAAAATTGCGCTTGCGCCCAAAAAATAACTTAAAAAAAAAGAAGACAAAAATGGTTAGTTGTAAATACCAACTCCAGACTGGCTGGTTCCCAGGCCTATCTGTCCCTGAAGCCTCTGGCCTCGTGGACTAGAGACCTGTGCCAGCGGGTGGAGCAGTTTTCCAGCTGGGCCAGCAGTCTGCAGCCACCCATCCTCTTCTGGCTGTCTGGCTTCACCTTCCCTACCGGCTTCCTGACCTCCGTGCTGCAGGCAGCGGCTCGCAACAACGAGGTGACAGCACGCACATACACACATACACACTATCACATACTCTCACACATCAAGCACACAAAGCACAAAAATACACACTCAAACACACACAAACACACACACACACACTCGTACATACTATCACACATAAAACACACACATAGGGTGTGTCCGAAATCGCTCCCTATCCCCCATATAGTGCACTATATGGGGCGCACGCCATTTTGTAGGGGTGTCCGAATTCTGCATGGACCCTGTATAGTGTACTGAAAGTATCCCACAATGCACCTCAAAAAGTAGTGAGCGTCGATGTACCCTAGACGGAGCCATATAACCCATAATGCATTGCGATATTAAAAATGACCTAAACTCCAAAACATCTTTTCATCCCCTAGGTTTATGAACTGATTTTGGACGCCAACACGTACAAGATGGCTGAATTCATGATGGCCAAATTTTTGTTTGGTCCATAATTTCTGGCCGGGTGGATGGATTCGCCCAACATTTCTTCAGCTTTGTTTTAACAATAGTTGTTTGGTTTTAAGATGCATTTCATATCAAGCATAAAATCTTTCAAGATGGCTCACTTTTTCCTTTGTGTGATAACACACAAAATCTTGTATGCCAACACTCTGGGAAGGACCCTGTACAAGTCCCCTGTGATGTCGCAATTTGGATTCCTTGAAAGTAACCGTTGAATGGCTGTTAAAAAGAACAATCACATTTTCACACTTCACACTTTAGCCGTCGGCAATGACTGCATATTTTAAAACGGAATTGTAAGGTTTTACAGTTGCTATTCTTTGTAATCTGAATATGATTATTACCCAACACTGATAAAAGATAATTGTATATACCTACAAGCTCCTGGTTAATGTGAATATTCTGTGCGGCCCTCAGATCTCAGTGGACACTCTGAGCTGGGACTTTGTCGTGTCTCATGGAGAACCCATCACCTGCCATCCTACAGTGAGTCTGACACATGCCCTCACTGCGTGGATCCTGTTCATTCTTTCAGTGTGTTCAAATCCTATTACACAGTAAGTGTTGCAGTGTTAAATCAACACTTAAAGAGTTAAATGTAACACTGTGTCTGAGTGTATTTGGTCCTTATCAGATTTGGTGTTAAATTAACTCTTTACTAATTTAACTCATCTAAAAATTAACTTGAAATTGAATTAAAAATTAACACTGGCTAACACTGTACAGCACCGCCGGCACGTCCGTGAAGGGACAGGCGTCTGCATCTGAGCAGACGAAGGCCGCAAGGGCCTGCGAAACGGCGAGTCTGCAGCGCTGCTTATCCGTAGGGACCGGTTCATCTAGCCAAGATTAAGACTGATTGAAAATCTCAATCTCCTCTTTACTCCACTCCTCTGTTAAAGGAGTAGTGTTAATCAACCAAAACGAACTAACATCAACAGCAAAAAATTTCAAAGCAGTAGTTATTTCTTCAACTAGGCCGAGATTGAGATTGAGTGAAAATTTCAATTCTCCTCTTCTCTCCAGTCCTCCGTTAAAGGAGTTCTGTTAAAACAAATCAACATTAACGATAACTAATCAAAAACTACAGGTAACTTTTTTTTCAACTAGGCCGAGATCAAGACTGTCTGAAAGTCTTGATCTATTTTTTCTTCTTTCTTCTCTCTTCTTTCCAGTCCTCCGTTAAAGGAGTTCTGTAAACAACCCCAAATTACTGTCCTTAACTGCGAAATCAAGGTTGAAAGGTAGTTAGGTAAAGAGCTGCTAAATTCCTTAAATCTAATTCTAAAAACGTAATCACTTTTGTGAAGCGCATTGAGGCAGCTTTGGCTGCGATTTTGGCGCTATATAAAAATCTGTTGAGTTGAGTTGAGCTACTGCGACCCAAACCTCTGGGGTCCGAGCCGAACCTCGGTCCACGCCAAGGGTCGCGTGCCACATGACACAGCGCCTTGTAACTCTGCAAATTAACACCAACACTAGTAAATATTCAACTCCCTCTGTTGTTGTAATAACTCTGAAAGAGGCAATGAACTTTGACGCGGCATATTAAGCACTGCAAAATTTACTGTGTAGGAATGAGCGATTATGCCGCTTGTATTTGAGTCCGCTACCGAACACGTCGACCGTTGGTTGCGATGTGTCTTTCGGAGGAGCTCATTATACCTAGTAGCAGTGGCCTCTGGTGTCAACTGCCGCTCCCTGTTCGCATGTCGCATGGCTGTGCGCAGCTGCACGTTCCAGTAAGCTAGTACGTTGGTGCCTCCAAGATAATGTGGCCACCCTGTCGTGAGGTATCTCGGACGCACCAACTCGGTACGAAGGAAACCCAACATTGAAATACTACTTTACTAGACACTCATTTGACAAATATTTTAGGTAACTTGAAAGGAACCTAAATGAAAATGTATCGAACACACCCTCGTCCCGTCCGGGAATGCAGTCGATGGTCAGGTCTTCTCTTCAGCCAGGCAAGACGGTGTCTTTTCGTCTCGTCGGATTTTGGTAACTTGGGGTTCCATTTGGGGAAACGAAAGAAATGTAACTCAGGTTTCTTGCGCGATGATGCACCACAGCCATTAACGCAGCAGCGATTCAGACGCATGAAAACCTCAGAAACATCGTCCTTCTTTGTATTTCTTGCTAGTTCTCACTGATCTGTCACCACGTTGTGTCTCATATGGCGCACCTGTGTAAAAATATAGTGTAATACATTTCTGTGCACTTACTACTTCAGAACACTCTTTCGTGGTTTAGTACTGTCTCAAATCGAACACCACAGTTTTACGCTTACCGGAAATGATGTTGTAATGCTTCGGCGCATTGCACTAACACTTGTGCGTGAGAGCTAGATAGGCAACATGGCTACTGTTTAGTGCATGCAGTGGCCATCGTTCAACCATTTTTTCAGTGAACTGAAATTTAAAGTTATTTTTTTGGGGCGCAAGCGCCGTTTTTCATTCTTTATTGAGAGAGATAATGATAGGATTAAATCGGAAACTGGGATAAAGAGTGAAGAAAATAGAATAGTGTGGAAATATGGTAACGCTACAGCCCTGCCTGACTACTTTCGTCCACAGGATGGAGTCTATATCCGGGGCCTGTACCTCGAGGGCGCGGGCTGGGACAAGGAGAGCGCGTGTCTGGTGGAGGCTGAGGCCATGAGGCTGGTGTCTGCCATGCCTGTCATACACTTCAGACCTACTGACCGCAAGAAGAGTGGCAAGAGTGAGTGTACTATACTAAATAGAGGGCACCAAGAGTGAGTGTACTATACTAACTAGAGGGCACCAAGAATGAGTGTACTATACTAACTAGAGCGGGGGTTCTTAAACTCTTTTCTTGTTTTAAGTAACCCCTTCATTTTAAGGAATATAGCCAATTCTTCGGATCTGGAACTCGATAATATGGCAGTAAAATTTGGAATACTGTGTAAAAAATGCATAGTATCTCTTTAAACTGCTGGAATTGAAAAATGTGTATTTTGGTGCCCGTTAACACTGACACTATTTGTGGTGAAAGGCTGTACCGTGGTAAATAATCTCAAACTCAAATTAATGTATTCATATAGCACTTTTCATGCAGAGCAACACAAAGCGCTTTACAGAACATTGAACAGTACAACATTATCTATAGCCTCCCAACCCAAATAAACTGGCACACACTCAACCATAGACACACACACACGCAAACATATACAGTAGGGCAGTAGGCTGATGTGCCGATGACGGTAACATCCTAGTTATAAGCTTGGTCGAAGAGATGTGTCTTGAGCCCACGGACCCCGTGGGGTCTCCCCGCAGACCCCAAGGGGTCCGAGGACCCTTGGTTGAGAATAGGGAAACTAGAGGGCACAAACAGTGAGTGCACTATATTAACTAGAGGGCACAGAGAGTGAGTGTGCTATATTAACTAATGCCTTGTATAAGACGCCTATTTAGACCTCTGTCTCATTGTATATTTCTATGTGTGTGTCTGCGTGTGTGTGTGTGTAGGTACATATGTGTCTCCTTGCTATTACTATCCAATTCGTGCAGGGGGCCCAGGGAGAGCTTCGTTCGTGGTGGCTGTGGATTTGAAATCAGGAAGTGCTAGTCCAGACCACTGGGTGAAGAGGGGCGTAGCTCTGCTCATGAGTCTGGATGCTTGAAAACACGAACACGCTGCTCACCTTTGCTGGAGTCGACGGCGGCCCACACCGCGGCTGCAGAGCTCCACCTATGGCTCAGTGGCAGTGGCCACTCCACGAGCGGCTTCCGGTCGCTTCTCCTCCAACTGTGTGTTCATACCCAATACGAACTACCATGTCACAGATCACTGCATGTTCTCATTGGTTGTGAATGCATGTAAGGAATTCCAACCTTTTTTATTTGTTGCCTAAATTCTTTATTATTTGTTCATTATTCTGCCGTTTTTTGGTTCGCTACTCCTCAGATGGCGGAAAGCAAAAAGTGTGTTACATTAATTCATCCTATATGGATTGAATGGGGGAGAGGCCACATCCCAATTAGCCATGGAAAAAGTGAAGCCGACCAGGCACGGCCAGACCCAACACGTGCCGATGCTAACATGCTAATGTTAACATGTGAATGCTAATGCTAGCATGCTAATGATAAAATGATAATGCTAACATACTAATGATAACATGGTAATGCTAACATGCTAATGCTAATTATAACTTGCTAATTATAAGATGCTAGATCCAACATGCTAATAATGCTTAGATTCAGATCGGACACAGCATTCAGCGTAGCGCCTTAGTATTATTTGGAAGCTTGATGAGCTTGTACGTAGTTTGAACACGCAGTAACAGTTTAACATGATTTGGAAGCTACACGATGCCAGGTTGTTTTGGGTTTGAGCCAACAGTCAGATATCGATCTATTTTCACAAGTGGTGCGCAAGCAAGTTTGTTCCAGGACGACCCTCTCATCCATTCCCCAGGTCTCTGTGTTTAGTTCCACATTCTCATTCCATTTGTATCAACCCTGATCTCAACAAGTCACTCAGTAACCGTGTAAACATTTCTCTGATCCAAGACACGTGTTATTCAATGTGAGGGACAAAGACATGCTTTTGAAGCTGCTAATTCCAATTTCATGTCTTGAAATACAACAAGAATTGAGGTCTGCTTTCAGGCTGTGCTTTTTAAATGTATATTATTTGTATGGTTGAAACATGTTTGTGGCCCCTATATCTACTCAAGTAGATTTTCTCTGGATGTCATCTATATTCATCAAAGTCATTCTCAGGTCTTTTGAATTAATTTATACAACACAATTTTGAGGAGATTATGTTGCTATGAAATTGCTTTGATTATAATGATTTGATCTCTAAGGAACTGATATTCTATTTATTACTGTCGTATTACTATTCTATATTATGTAATTTGTTGCGCAAATGTATTTACTATTTATCTCATGTCTGACAGTAAATTATTATTACCATTCTGATGAGTGGCTTATGCGATCACTGGAGTCTGTGTACAAATAAATCTGTAAGCGCTGTTCAATTTGAAACGTTTTAATCTTAAGATGAAGACCAGCGTACCGGATCCGGGAGAAAACGTCAGACTGGCTTTAAATGATAAAGTATCATCAACATATCAACATGTTGACCTGAAATGTCGCTGAGGAGTTGGTGAGGCTCATAGGCATGGAAGTGCCCAGCCAGCCATAAATGCGGTTTCCTGCCCTCCACAGTGACTTTAACCTGCAAATAACCATTAGAAAGGTCTCTTATGGTAAACCGGCAGGGGCCTGCCAGCACATCCATAGTGTCATCCACCCTTGGGAGAAGAAGAGACTCACACAAATGCTGTTCAAACTATGTTAATATATACAAAACCACAATTCACTGTCAATTTTTTCAACAAAAACAGTGGGAGTGGCCCTGGGACTACAGGTGTCTGCAATCACTGCATCCCTCAACTGACATTCAACCAGCCTCCCAATCCCTTTCCTGGTGAGCTGATACAAGGATGGTGATGCTCCACAGCATTTAACGTAGCGTTAGCAAAGCATGCTTTCTGGAGCGTTTGCGCTCCGTGCACGTGCAGGAATGTAAACAATGGCACCTGTATCCATGCAACTCCGCCCGAATGAAGGAGGACTCCTGCTGACTATTTGGAAGGTGTGATGCTGTCCTGATCATCACCACGATTGCTCTGTCTGAGGTCTTACTGATCCACCAGGTCATCCTGATTGTTCAGCCTCTTCCACAGGTGCCTGCTGTCCCAACAGGCTGGAGTGTCTCTCTGGTCATCTCACTTCGGCTGGCGATGGCCTCTTCCAGGGCAATGCCCCCTTGCTCCTAACCCTTTCTCTGAATGCAGGATCCTTGATGTATTTACCAGCAGTACTTTATGTTTGAAATATGGTAATTACATTAGAGAATAAATTGCTATATAACCACTCTGCCACGCCCCCCCCCCCCCCCCCCCCAGACCACTTCTTCTTAGGGCCGACAAGCAGACAACGTGTTGAGATGTGATGTAGCCATAGCTTCTCTATGCTTTCTTTCCTTCGAGTGCTGTTACACACCTGGTCCTACTAAAAATAAGACCTCATGAGCGCATGCATGCACACAGGACTCCCCCTAGCTATCACAGCGTGACAAAGAAGTCACAGCTGTGACAGGTGAAGACTCCAAAGTGGGGCTGACTGCAAATGAAGGATGAATAACACAGTGTCATAGCGTTGTTCTCTGCCTCAGATCATTTTGTCTCTGATGTCATTTAAAATCAGTTCTGTGATTAATCCTAGAGCCAGTGTGTTGTTGTTTCAATCATTAATTTGATGAAAATTATGTTTTTCTTTTTTATATTAGAAAAGATAAGTTGGATAGCGATGATTAACTGTGATTAAGATTAACTGTGTTGGTATTGATATAGATATTAGGAAATAATATCCACTTGGTAAAGTCTCAGTAGAGTTAGAGTTATCACTCTAAGGAACATATGTTGCAAGAGTGTTCAGTAGTAGATTTTACACGCAGGGTTGTGAAGGTTACTTGGTAAATGTAATCCCTTACAGTAACAAGTTACTAAGTTACTCATTGAAAATTGAAACATAATCCCACTACTCCTTTTTTTAAAGCTATTTTTTCAGTCTTTTGAGAGAGATAGTGACAGGATTAAATCAGAAAGTGGGATGAAGAGTCGGGGGAGACATTGCAGAAAAGCCGGACAGGGGATTTGAACCTGCGGCACTGTCCGACCTATGGTCTGGGGGATGCGCTCTCTACCCGCTCGGCCACCGTGCACCCCCTACTACTGCATTTTAAAGTTAACGCAACCCTAATACATTGACTATATATATTTTAAAAATATGCTATAATTATTTATTTTTTTTAATTCTGTTTTCATGCTAAATGTAGCCCTATAAATCAGAGAGCTGTGTCACATGACAGCGGGTGTGATCCTTTCTGAAGGAATGAGTTTCATCCACATTTACAAGTTACATCAATGGCCTTGATTACATTTTAAAAACTAATTTTTAGTTTTTAACTAATTTAAAAACTAAAAAGTAATTTAAGGGACTAAAGTTACTATTTTTTGTAATCAGATTACTGTAATCTTGATAACATAATGCGCTACTACCCAACCCTGGTTACACATGACTTCAACAACATCACTGCACAGGGGAAGAAACTGCTTTTAAGTCTGGTGATCCTACTGGGCATGGACCGGTAGCACCATATAGAGTTAGAACATCCTTAAAAGGTAGGTAGGGGTCTTTAATAACCCATGTTCCCCAAATATAAACTATCCATGGTTTCCTTGTAATTAGTAATCATGTTAATAGATACAATTTGATGAGTCATTATATTTTGTTACATTTGTCTCTCTTCCCTCTCACACAAACACATGTTTGTGAGGTGTCAGGAGAACGTCGATCCACCACTGGCTTTATTTCTCCTACCTGCCTTTTTCTCAATCTCGCTAAATCTCCCTCTCCTCTCACTCGCTGACATGCACATATTCTCTGAACGCCTGCCGAGATCTCTGCCTCTATGATTCTATTTTGTAGCCGCAGTAATTCCCCCTGACTCTTTCCCAGTCTTTGCCTTTGCTCTTTCTGGCCGTGTCCCAAATGTCTATTTTGGCCAAAGCGCCACACGATATGCGCCGTTTGTGAAGAAGCCAGGCCATAGTTTCGTGCTGTGTCAAGTGCTGTGCAAGCACTGGGAGTACTTACACAGCACAGAGTTAGACCTCATTTATATTCTCCGGGATCTACGGATACATTTTTCTGGTCCCAGAGGTGATTTCATCCATTTTTGGTCTGTAGCAAGCTTAGATTTCCAGAGGTCTGGATGAAAATGGGGCAATACCTCCTATTAGGAGAGAGAGAGAGGGAGGGAGAGGAGAAAGAGAGAGAGAGAGAGATGGCCGCGCCTCTGTTGGCAGCTCGTCGTCTTAGCTGGCTACCGTTTTTGTTTGTGCTGTCATGTCTCCTGTCAGTCTGCCTATGCCATGTAAAACCAATAGTGGCCTATGATCGCCAAACACTGCTGAATATTGGTGCGTCGGTGGGTTACTCACTGTCATGTCGACCCGAACAATGGAGCTTCCACCGTGGCTTGCATCAAAACCTCCCCAGAGTAATCTGGCTTTCGGCCTGCTGTGGCCACCGTCGCAAACGAGCGAGAAGAAGGGGGAAGAGAGCAGGAGTCGCTGTCAAGCTCCGTGCGCTGAGCCGGGGTCGCTCCCCCTCCATGCTCCACGCCATCCTCAAGACAGCGGGCCCCTGTGTGAGGCTGTCGTGCCTCCGTCCAGTCCTGCCCGCCTCACCGTCGCAGCTCCCGGCGTTCGTCCTGGAGAGGCGCCGCCCGGCGCGCACCAGCGTGGCTTCGGTGCCAGAGTATCCACGAGTCGGGTTTCAAGCCCCGCCACCAGCCGCCCCAGCTCCGCGCAGCAGAGCGGCTTCACCGGGGTGTCTGCGGCCGCTACCCCGGGCTTCCACCTTCGGCAGGGCAGGTTCCGACTTCATCTCCTTTGGATTACTCAACGCTAGATCCATTGCCAACAAATCTTTCATCCTGAGCGACATCTTCACGTCAAAGAAGCTAGACTTTTTACTCCTAACGGAGACGTGGCAGAAAGCCGAGGAATACGCTTCTCTGAACGAGCTATGCCCCCATGATTGTTCCTATTCCTGTGCCCCTAGGACTACAGGACGTGGCGGGGGATTAGCCACGATCTACAGAGACTGCTTCTCCACCTCAACGGTGAGCTCTGGATTATATTCCTCCTTTGAGGTACAAATGACTAAAATCGGTCGCTCAGATCCGTTTTATTGCATCTTAATCTATCGCCCCCCGGGCAGAGCCGGTCCCTTTCTGACAGACTTTGGTGATTTTTTAGCGTCTATAATTCGTTTTAACAAGATCTTATTGATCGGGGACTTTAACATACATGTGAACGACTCCACTGACAATTTCGCTTTGAACTTTATTAATATTACCGAGTCGTTTCACTTTGAGCAGCATATATCCGGGCCGACTCACATTAGGGGTAATACTCTGGACTTGGTGTTTACGCTTGGTCTAAAAGTGAGCCGTGTTGCCATGGAGGAGTTACCCATAACGGACCACAAGTGTATCGTTTTTAGTTTGTCCACTGATAATGACTTTGTCCCAGAAAAACGGTCAAAAACCTCCCGTATTATAAACAGCCTCACCGTAGAGAAGTTCAATGCTGGCTTCGCTAACTTTGTAAACACTGCAACGGAGTCCCCTAGTGATGACGTCACTGGGCTCCTAGACGCTTTCAACCAACAGTGTGCTGCTGTTTTAGATGACGTTGCTCCGATGGTAACTCGTTCTGTACGCTCGGGCAACCCCAGCCCGTGGATGAATGAGGAAGCTTTCGCACGCAGGCGGGAGTGGCGGAAAGCTGAACGTCGC